>JXSR01S015558.1:73285-102656 GCA_000969725.1 Ophiothrix spiculata
TCACCATGGGAATAAAAACGCTGGTAGGAGATATTTTTCGGTCCACTATGAACTTGTCATATTCATCAAAATACAAAGAAAATATAAATAAACGACGGGTGTTTTGATTTCAATTGGAAACTATTGAAGTAGAAAAGAGACTATTTGAAGCTGCGAAAGATATACTTTAATCTCGACAATTCTTCTGGGGTGTTTTGTGGGAGGTTAACATCAATGCAATGATCTTTTCTTAGATATGAGATATGTTTTTGAGAGAAGAAATTTTGAAAACTGACATATTGTAACAAATGTGGATGTGTTTGGGCAAAATTTGAAGACTTTGTAAAATTGTGGCTCATTGTAGACTTTGAAGTTTTTGATTCAAAATGCAGAATTGTAGATGTCCATTTTCATATCTTCATAACAACGACAAAATATTACATAGTTTACCCACCTATTTCAAATAGGATTGATTATTTTATCTCTTTTCCAGAAGTTAAAATTGACCTCAAATCTGAAATATTGGCAAGAAAAAAAAAAAGATTATGCTAAACACTTTTTGTTTGCAAATGTGATTGCGAAAAGGCCTGCCTTCAGAAACAAATTTGCTTTAATATTTAATGTCTTAAAATTGGTAACACAAGCATATCCTGTTGGTATTTAATCTTAAGAACCACTGGTTTTCATGATAAATAATGAATAATAAGACTCTAAAGTGGACATTTAGAGCAAATTTTTGTTAAAACAAAATATGTAATTAATAGCAGCCCAAATAAGCTTATGTTTGCTATAACGTAACGATTGTTCTAAAGCAATTTGGATTGGTATGGTCAGTTTCCAATGTACTTTTTTGTGGTTGTAGATGCTATTCCGAGTTCAAAGTTGTTGACAAAAATGTACCCCTTTTTATTTATCATTTTTACATAAAATATACAAATTTGTGCGTGCAGTGCGCACATTTCACTATTAAGTATGATTATTTTAGCCAAAAATAGGTGTTTTTAGCCAAAATAAACAAATTTGTCTGAAAAATGTCTTCCCCGTTTCCCCCAGAAATGAGATGCTGGTGTCGCGGCTGCTCTTAGTTGCTTGATAGAGTACCAGCATAAATTAATATGGATCCAAACTTACTTTAGTGCTATGTCAAATATGTCACTATACTGAAGATGTATTCTTAAAATAGTAATGAAAGTTGCAATTTTCATGATACCATATCAATACTAAACTGAGTGACTTATTAAGTCATTTAGTAAACAAGCTAAAAGTTTTTTAAAGACTTGAATGTCACAAAGCAAAGGAACCGTTTGATTCTCTTGATTTATTGTTGATTTATGTGATTTGCATGATTCTTTAAAAATAATAAAAAATATAGAAAGATAAAAAAATTCCTTTGTCCTATTGAAAGAAATTTGAACCAAATTGTTCCTCGTTACACTCGATTGCAACACAGAAATGAATGAACTTTTTAACGAAATTTGATCAAAATATCAAAATTGTTCCTCGTTACTCATGATTGCAAATTCCAAATGGATGAACTTTTGAGTCAACTACTGTCTAATTACACACATGATAAATACAAATGATAATCACCCTTTGAAAAGAACAATAATTTGACCACAGGTAGGTTCACACGTAACGTTAAACTTAGATGTAGGTAAAGTCAAAACCAAGAGCTTACTTGCTAAAGTGGCTGTGGTGCCAATTTCCATTTTCTCAGGCCCATAGCCAGGAATTTTTCAACAAAGTGACAAGCAAAAAAGAAAAGAAAAGGTTTTAGCAGTTTTCCAAGCATTCTGTGTAGTATTTTATTTAAAAAACGACCTACATTTATGTATTTTGGTGCTTTTGGTGTTCTTTTGGTGGACAATTTGGGAATTTTTGTGGACTTTTTTGTACCTTGTTAAATTTGGGGGGAGGTGCGACGGCTCCACCACACCCCCTGGCTACGGGCTTGCATTTACTCCCCATTTACTTATATTAATATGCCATTGTATATTTTGTAGCGGTGGTAGGGTGCCTGTGTGGTACTTCGCTATTCATAATCAAT
Source organism: Ophiothrix spiculata (assembly GCA_000969725.1). Classification (NCBI taxonomy): domain Eukaryota; kingdom Metazoa; phylum Echinodermata; class Ophiuroidea; order Amphilepidida; family Ophiotrichidae; genus Ophiothrix; species Ophiothrix spiculata. The sequence continues at coordinate 75,312 of JXSR01S015558.1, forward strand.
TAATTAATCAATTATACACTGTACTTGCATGACATGCATACCCCATGAAGGAGTCTATTCGTACAGGGACCAACGGCTTAATGTGACTTCCGAACAACGAAGCTAGTATAGATTAAAGTTTCTTATCCAAGGAAACAAAGAGACGGAAACCGCCGCGCCCGGGACTCGAACCCACAACCTCTGTATTATGAAACCCGTGCTCTAACCGCTACGCCACGCTCTCCTCTGTCTAATCAAACTTAAGGAGCTTGGTCCGATTTTTTAAAATTGAGTTTTCAATGTCATATGAAAGATGACCACTCACAAGGTCCAGTTTCAAATTTCAGCTTAATCTGTCAAACTGCATTGATTTTATCAGTGATTTTGTATTTCAGAGCCGCCTATACGTTAATGTGTAAAATTAATTATGGTTACCATAATTAGACACATTTTCATATATATCTCAAAAATGGAATGTAACTCAACCATGAAAATTCACATGGGTTATGAGAAAAATATGAGCAACCTTTTGGTACCAAAATCTCAAAAAGTTTGAAAAAATGTTGAGGCAATCGGACTATACCGGAGCTACTTCCAACTGTGTGAACATCACTATTAAGCAATCCCCTCATTTGACTTAATATAACAAATGACAACAAAACTATTTTGTATATAGCTAATTAAATTTGCCAATATTAACTACAAGGCTAGTCTTCTGGATGAGTGCATGGGTGGATCTCTATAGCCATTTGTGTTATGCAGGTGGTGAGCCGGGGACGAGAGCGACCTGGTTTTGGGAGGACTGGCGTGACGTCAGTCGTGAACTTGGGTGTTTGTCAGTCGTGAACTTGGGAGAGTTCTACAAAGGGTAAAGCCCCCAATTGGTCAGTGGTGTATAACCAAGAATGACTAGACAGATATGTGTCAAGCAGGCCCGTAGCCAGGATTTTTTCAAGGGCGTGTGGATTTTCAAAAAGTGGACCTTTTGGAGGAAATTTTTTTGTTTTTGGTGACCCTAAATTTATTTTAGTGGTTTTGACAAAGTGACAAGCAAAAAAAAAAAAAGGTTCTTAGCAATTTTGCAAGCATTTTGTGCAGTATTTTATTAAAAAACGACCATCATTTATGTATTTTGGTGCTTTGTGTTCTTTTTGTGGACCTTTTTTGTACATTGTCAAATTTGGGTGATGCGACGCCCCCACCGCACCTGGCTACGGGCTTGGTATCAAGCAGTGCTCCTTAAGGTTTGAGCTGGCACCAATTTGACCAATTTTGACAAAGTTAAAGAGGTGTTTGCGCCAAAATCACTAACTTAGGCTAAAAATTAACTGAATAAATAAAGTAAATCGTCATTTTAACACATTTAGCACAAACCTGTTGCGCCATTTTTCCAAGCGCCTGCGCCAATGGCGCGCCATATGGCCTTAGCAGGAACACTGGTGTCAAGATCATGTGGGTAATAGACCAGACTCCAAAAAGTGGGCACATTAGAGCATTTAATATTTTTTTTTTAAAGATTTTTATTGTTTCTGAAGATTTAATTTCTTAATTTCTCCTGTACGGTACTTGAAAAGTACAACCAGTATTTTTGAATGTCAAGAGTAATCCAAGAAGACAGTGGACAGAAAAATGGATATAAGTCACGTGGCCCATTCCTGTAAACATTTTGAAATCATAACAGTGCAGGAGACTTCGGTAATCAGATTTACAAGAAGAAAAATTTCCTGTTGGACCATGTCCAATTCAGCTATTGGTCACCCTGAATATATATCACCTAACCCTTGAACTATTTCGTTAAGTGCAGTTTATTAAACGTGGTGAAAATGCTTTTTGAAGGTTTTCGGTCATAGAGTATGACGATTTTTCAAACTCTTGAAAGTGAGGGTATTTATTAATTTCAAGACCAGGTCGGAAGACCAGTATTTGCTTTGGATGAGTGGACACAGAATACTATCCTTGACCATATAAAAGCTCCTACCAGTAACATTATTTTTGTCCCATTTGAAATGCACTTTCCACTTTTGCAGGTGTTTTTTGTTGAAAAAATGGTGGATTTTAGGGAAATTTCAAGACAGTATATGTAATGAAAATATCGTTATTGTTATTTTAATGGAAAATGAGAATATACCAGCAAATTTACAAGAGTGAAATGCAAAAATGAAGCATGGGAAGGTTTTATGGTATATTGAATTCATAGAGAATTATCTGTTGCATCACCCAATATATTTTATTTTGTTATACGCTCTCTTTCTTTGCTATGTATTTGAATGATACACTGAAATTACATTTAATAAATATTTAGTTGAACATTTTTTGTTACATTAATGATTTATAAATTACTCAATGTGGCGCATTTTTGACATATTTTTTGTTTCTCTTCATATAGCACTGCAAGGGTTTTGCGTGTTTGAATTTGATATAATTTTTGCAAAATCAGCTTCATTTAATGAACCATTTTTTTATATTTTATTTAAGTTCCTGACAATATAGTTAAATCAAGATACTGCATATGCTCTTTTATACCATACATTTGAATAAAGAACTCTCGTTCACATTAATCAAAATAATCACATTCATACATTTAACCCAAAAAAGGTCAAAACTGTCATTCAGAACTTTTTTATCAAATCACAAAGTAGACCTAAAGTGACCACACCCTTAAATGTGTGACATTCAATCATATAACTCAAGAGTTTGCTTGAAGTCTATTTATTGATTCAAGTTAGGATTGAAGAGTATAGTTGACAGGAATACCTATCAAAATGTGACAGATTTAACAATAGTTTTATGTCACAAATTGAATAGAAAAAATAGACCAAATTTTGTTTTATTCCATAGCAAAATGGTTAAATTGAGTTCCCAACTTCAGCCCCCCCCCCCCTCCCCTGTAAATTTGGCTGAATCCTGCCAAATTAACTTAATTTGGACAATTTTGGGATGCAACACTACCGGTACCTCAACTTTTTTTTAATACTAGATTTGCCACTGTATAACAAATAAAAGAGGTCAAAAATGCAAAGAAAACCTGAATTGACCACACCCTCAAATATGTGACATACCTATCACCCAAATGATACAAGGAAAGACTGAAGAGGTGACGAGATGATTAATCAAGTTTCACATATTTAACAATGATAATATATTAAAATGTAGAAATTGAAATTTAAAAAGCACAGCTCAGGCAGTGATGCTGTTATACATATTTTTTCAAAATGTGTTAATTGGGATCTGATTTTATGTCTTTCAAATACAGGAACAAATTAGATTTTGGTTTTTTTCATATTTTAATTGGTTTCCATATTGAATATTAACTAAATCACTTCTGTAAACAATGAAACTCTTAAGCAATTCTCCTCCCTTCTAAATCTTGGATCCTAAAATCCTAATTAATGAAAAAGCTACTTGAACATTAAAAATTTGATCATTGTTAAAGTCACCAGGTATTCACACTGCTAAATATGACTTCCGAACCATGGAGCAATCAGAGTCAAGTTTCTTGCCCAAGGAAACAAGGAGATGTACTCCCAGGTCCAACCAGGGTTCGAACCTGAAACCTATGGGTCCCTGGCTCTAACCACTCGTCTACATTCCCCTACTTTCATGTTTAACAAATTTTACTTAAATCTGTATTTTTAGCAAATTTTTCCAAATACTCTGAATTCGGGCAAATTGCACAATTTCACGTGTGATGGCACTACTCCCTGGCCAATCACTCTACCATCTATGAAAAACGCAAGTATATATCATTACCCATGTTGAGGCCTTATCTCATTAGCATATTTATTATTCAGGATTCACAAAGGAGACAACTTCAAAATAAAAACGATTCTCATGATAAATGTGAACTTAAACATCACTTAAAACACGATCCCTCCCTCCTGTCTATATAAATCTATGCAGATGAGGAGCAAGGCGTTCATGCTTATCGTTATATATCGACTAACAGGCTGTTTTTATAAGCCACCTTACGTCAACGCATCTTGTGAAAAAATGACTGAGATTACAGCGATGATTTAGGTGCCATATGGTGGAATGGTTAGACTGGGAGAGTTTAAACGCAGCATTTATTCCAGGGATATATAATTGGGATTAAAGTGCTGTTTATTTATTAATCTGTGAAAAGTAACTCGAGATTTGGTAGATGTGCTGATATCTGTCTTTGTACTTAGACTATGTGGTTGAAGAAAGTGTGTACAATTTTTTACAATTTTGACTTTGGTTGAAATTAAAATGTCCTAGTTTAATGAAATTTTAAAGACCTAGTTTTAAAAATGAATAATATAACATTTAAAAATGAATAATATAACATGAATGTAAGATTTAAAGGTGCAATTCATGATTCTGACATGACAAACGCCTCACCTCTTTTCTGGGTAAATAAAAAGAAGAGTACAACATAAATGTATGCTGAAAATTTCACTCAATTCCGACCATTTGTTTTCAAGTTACAAGCTTTTCAGCATTTAAAAAATATCCCTTGTAATTACTGTCGGGCCCGGCAGTAATTAGAAAATGACAACATTTTGTCACTTTTCTCGAAAATGCATGCACATATGAAAGAATGGTTTGGGGATTGTAGCCTATACTGTACCAGTCAAGGATTCTTCCTTGCTAAAAAACTCAAGCTGACCTTGAAGATGAAAAGTGGATCATGAATTGCCCCTTAAAGGGACTAGCCTAGATTCCACTTCGAATGAAAACCATGTGAAAATGCTCTAAATAAAGCCTTAAAGTGTAGCAAATCCAAAAAAGTACCAAAAATTACACAGAAATAGCTCAAACTGAGAGAGAATTCCTGTTAATGCAAATCCTACTTAACTGTCATCCTTAACCTTCACTCTACAAAAATTTGTAAATTTGAGCAGCCATACGTTTCTAAAAGAAATGTACCATTATTGTGTAACTTGTTCTGTTACTGGACATAAAATCTTTGACAAAATAAACAACAAAAAATGTAAATTCAATTAATGACAGAAAACATGTTCTTTTGTTAAATTTCTTTGTAGGACGCAGTGTAGACTGATCAAGAACAGGTAGAACGAGGTTCACCTTTTAGGTAAGTTTGCACTATAGATCTAACAATGTTCAAATGCATTCCTATTATCTGTCTTTGATCTCTCTTTGAACTCTTTGGTAACCATAATTGACACTATGTTTTGCCATTTCAGGCATGTAGAGTTTCATCAAAATTCTAAACTCAGTAGATATTTTACACCTCCGGGTGGGGGGGGGGGGGGGCACTCAAGTATAATATTGCCGCCATAGCTAGCATGACCACATTTTTTCAAAACACCTCTAAAGGGTGGAGGGTTCTGAAGCCAAAATATACCCTTTTCCCCTTAATCACACCAGTGACCCTAAATCGAGATTTTATCGACACTGTTTTCACACTAGGGTTTGACAAAGTACCCTATTTCTTGAAAAATGCCCCAAAATTTCTTACCCTAAACAGTGTCACCTGATACACCCTTCAGTCCTCAAAAACAACCCTAATTCACCTTTTTCTTGGTCACACTATCCCTGCAACATTAACATTATATTTGAGTGCACCCCCCGGTTATACATCAACAAATATAATTTTTTGCTCATGTTGCAAGGCTTGTGATCCCTTGCCAAGTCTAAAGGTAAAAGTTACACCAAGCCACAGGTAATTCTCATATAAATTTATATGATGAATCCCCATTAGTCCAGTGGCAAATAATCAAAATCAGGATATTATTAAGTAATGGCAAAATAAAATATTTTGGGAAATAAAAAATTTGTAAGTTATGAAATTATTTTAATTTTAGATTCAGATAGTGGCCTCTGTCGAAATCACTCATAGTTTAATCCAATTCTACTTTCAATATGATCATCAAAAAGTCTCGGATTTTGCATGCATAGTTGTATCTAAAATGCCATCAAAGGCTCAAATCATATGAAACCAAAGCGTAACGGACAGTTTAAGCCGTGGATTACTTGAAATGATCCCAACTTAAGCCAGAAACTACCAAATGATCATGCACTCTTGGTGTTACATCAAAGTTGCTAATGCTTGATCAATAATTCACGTGGCTGCGCCATCAAATATTGATCGCTCCTGGTGTCGTAGATCGCTGTAACAGATTGTGACGATATGCCGTATGTGCACAGCGAGCCAAAATCACACATGTTTGGGCATTATTATTTTCTGTGTATGTTGATTGCCTTTAAGATAGTCACAGTATTACATCTATGATCACAAATTCTCGTATGTGTGCTGTTAGTTTTTCATGAAAAATCACTCCCAAAATATGGCTTCCATTTTGGTGTTACAAATCTCTAAATATACATCACTTTTTGTAAAATTTGTAAAATCACAGTAAATATTGCCATAATTTCCCAAAATTGGTCTATATTTTGCAGACAATCCTTAAACAGAGGAACCATTTTTATGAAAAAATGTCTGCTCTACAAGGATTAGTTTTTCATGAAAAATCACTCCCAAACATGGCTTCCATTTTGGTGTCACAAATCTCTAAACATACATCACTTTTTGTAGAACTTGTAAAATCACAGTAAATATTGTCACAATTTCCCAAAATTAGTCTATATTTTGCAGATAATCCTTAAACATAGGAACCATTTTTATTAAAAAACTGCCATAAAAGATGGGTATGGACTCTAAGACCTGAGCATCACAGCCCTGTTGAAATCAAAGTTTGGTGCTCCCTGGCATCTGTGACCTATGCTAAATCTCCCATGGGTTGGCATTCATCATATTCATCATTATCGGTTGTCTGTGGTGTAAGTTAGGCCGAAAACATAGTTGGCCTCCAAACATTCACTCCAAATAAAATAACTTCAACACCGAGTTGAGACCAAATTGCACATGTATTGAATTGCCATATACATTGCCTCAAATGTTTGTTACCAGATTATACTTTAAATTTGATCGGAAATATTTGGTGACGTCATGACCAAATGTTTGATAGCGAAAATTTTGTTTGGAGGCCAAGTATGTTTTCACTCATACTGTAATTTTCTCCACCAAACATTTTCCAGTGTAGTGATGTTGGCTCTTGCGAGTTGGTAAAGAGAGCATGATATTTAGTGTTTGTATTTCGATCACCTTCTTTATGAGGGCATTATACATTTGTTATATGTGACCTGTCATATCGAAAGGTACCTTAAAGGAGCCCTGTCCGATTGGGTCAGCATTAAGGTACCTTTTGATATGACGGGTCACACATTTTTGTGGTCTGCCTTGGCAAAATCAAAGATGTTTGGGTATTATTGTAAATTTTTAGTTGCAAAGTATGTGTATCCCCATCAACTTGAGAACACCACATTAAGTGTCTGAACCATCTTAGTAAAATCAGTCATGTTTGGAAATTGTTGTCAATTTTAAAGCAATACTATAAAGTGTTAAAAATGGAGCGCCCCTTTCACCCATGACTTGTGATTTTATTAGCTTATTGAGTTTGTTTTTGGTAGATATTATAATACCCTCTAAACGATTTGGCTTAAATATGCTTACTTTTTATGTTATGGCCATTTGTTGAATTAAATTCGGGATCAGGAATTTAATTCCATGTGTATTGGTATAGGAAAGCAAGCATGTGCTTTGTATTCATTTTGCTGTGGCATAACAAGTTTTTGACAAATACACTTGAAAAAGGTTTTAAATAGTCACATTCCTTTTTTTAGGCTATTTTTACCAAAATCTTATAGTATTGCTTTAAGTTCTATTTGTGTGTTGATCACCATCAACATCAGGACATCATATCCAGTACGTGTATGAACCATTTTAGCCAAATCACTCGTGTTTGGGCTGTATTGTACATTTTAGGTATTGTTTGTTGATCACCTTCTTTATGAATTAATAACTTATATGCACTTAACCTTTTTTGGCAAAATCACCCATGTTTGGGTGTTTTGTTTTGTTTTGCTGATTTTCAGTTAGGCCTTCTTAATTGATCTTTTTCGAGAAACACAATGAACATGATGAAGATATGATACACAGATTAACACTGTAAAATGCAGTAAAGTAAAATTGACAAGTTTGAATGAATAAAGAATATGAAATTGAATTTAAAAAATCCTGGTAGTCTGTAATAAAAGGGATGAACTTGAATCCTGATATCCTGGATGTCTGTCAACCATGATGGCAGCCCGAGGGGAGCTCGGGGTGGGGTAGTTTTCACCCATATCCATATACCAAATATCCCAAATTTTGAGTCAAATTTAATCAAAAACCACATTTTTTCTGCCCAAATTTGCACTATTTTGGCAAAATTGTCTTAAGTTTTGAAAAGAAATGTAAAAATTTGCGCCATTTGTTGCAATTCTTAGAAAATTTTGAAAAATGAACCCATCAAAATACCACATTTTGGGAAGAACAAGGACCAATTGAAATACCAGAGAGCCTGATTTTGCTACCCAAATTTGTGGCATGTCCCCATAATCCCTTTTGTACTAAGTACCCCTCCCCCCCTGGATGGCAGCCTGCCCTTAAATTCTGCCACATATGGAAAACTAACACAATGGTTGAAATTTAAGTAGCCATATCAGAAATTATCAAGCTTGACTGATCCCCAACTAAAGCAAGCAAATATAGTCAAGCGCTCCATACTCCAAACCAATTCAAGCAGCACTTGAGTCAAGCAGCCGCGCTGTGATACCCCATCCATCCAGCCAGTCAAGCGATTTCTTATATACGCGAGTCTCAGGTGGCATCAGTGTTATGATGACGACAGTGGTGACGATGATGCGGAGTGTCGTTGTCTCGTATCGCATGCAATTAAGCGACAAGGCGTGAGATTGTGGTATCATTGCTAGCATGTGTTAAATCTCAGTACACATTAGTCACACATACAAACTGGGATTGCAGATGGGCTGGGCTGTCTTGCTGATTTGCACTGATTTTTTTGTTTTTAAATTTTGATTTTTTTTAATCAGTAAGTTCACTTTCTATACTTTGTCTAATATTATAAACTATATCCTGCAGATGTATGTATTCAAAATTTGAATCAAAGATTTATTCTAAAATGTCATTATATGAGTGCTCTAAATATTTCTCTTGTTCTACTTTTTTTTTTGAAATTTTGATTTTTCAGTAACACTTTCTATACTTTGTCTTATGTTATAAACTATATGTATCCTGCAGAAATATGTATTCAAAATTTGAATCAAAGGTTTATTCAAAAATGTCAGTGCTCTAAATATTTCTCTTGTTTTTACTTTTTTTTTTTGATTTTTTTAATCAGTAACACTTTCTGAAAAAATATGTATTCAAAATTTGAATCAAAGGTTTATTCAAAATTGTCAGTGCTCTAAATATTTCTTTTGTTTCTACTTTTGTTTCTTTTTCTTTTTTGAAATTTTGATTTTTTTTAATCAGTAACACTTTCTATACTTTGTCTAATATTATAAACTGTATCCTGCAAAAATGTGTATTGAAAATTGGAATCAAAGGTTTATTCAAAAATGTCAGTGCTCTAAATATTTCTCTTGTTTCTGCTTTTTTGTTGTTGAAATTTTGATTTTTTTAATCAGTAACACTTTCTATGCTTCGTCTAATATTATAAACTATATCCTGCAAAAATGTGTATTAAAAATTTGAATCAAAGGTTTATTTAAAAATGTCATTACATGAGTGCTCTAAATATTTCTCTTGTCTGTAATTTTTTTTTGGATATTTTAATCAGTAACACTTTCTATGTTTTGTCTAATATTAAACACTGTATCCTGCAGAAATATATATTCAAAATTTGAATCAAAGGTTTCTTCAAAATGTCAGTATATGAGTGCTCTAAATATTTCTCTTGTTTCTATTTTTTTATATATTTTTTTTTTTTGAATTTTACTCAGTAACACTTTCTATGCTTCATCTATTATTATAAACTATATCCTGCAGAAATATGTATTCAAAATTTGAATCAAAGGTTTATTCAAAACTATCATTATATAAATGCCCTAAATATTTCTCTTGATTCTATTTTTGCATAAAATAATGATCCGATTATGAACCATTTTGGTATGAAATAACCCCTTTGTACATGTTGAATGACATAACTTTAAGGCCTAGATACACTTTGTCATTTTTGTAGTCATTTTCATTCAGAATTTTTCTCATGACGTTACATTTTCACCACTATGTTAAATTTTCATTCGAAATGAAAATTTTCATTTTGATTTTTTCTCATGATGTAAAATTGTTGCCATGGAGTAATATGTTTGATCATTTATCAAAATATTCATGATGGTGAAATATTTTTTGCATCACAGCACATTTTGCAATGATTACTCATCTGTAGTATTTTGATAATTCATAGTACATTGCTTTCTTTGGTAAACGTTATTTTCAAACCACATTGTTTTCAATACCATAATTACCTTGGACTTTTCAATATACTGTGGTTTTTATTTTGAAGAAAATATTTGCTCAAGTGCTTCATATTCCTTCAATGAGAATCATTTTCATTTGGATTGTTTGTCACTGTCTTGATTTTTTATCATTCTAATTGGAGTTTTAGCGGATTATTTCGATCGATAATATTGACGGAAACTCAAGGTCTATATGCATTCAGTTGGCTGGATTTTACAATTGGTAAAAATGATACAAAGTCTATCTGGCACTTTAGTTATTCTCTTCTTTTTTAAATGGATTGGCAATTTTTCATTTGTATTTCAAACAAAAATACAATTTGCCTTTTCTCCAATAGTAACTTTTCTCCTAAATTTGCGTAAGTACTTTCAGCCAACTGATAACCTTAGATAAAGAGCAGAGACAATTTACAATAGATTAGAACTTTATTTAATTTTTATTATATTAACCTTTAACTGTAATATATAAAAGATTACAAATTTATTTTCTGTGTGTTTGTGGTTTTTGTTTTCCATATTTTTAAATTATGGAAAATAAAAACCACAAACAGGACTTAAAATTCCTATTTTGGATTTTAATAACTATACTTTCCAATGAATTATGAATAATACCTCCAAAAAAAGGAAATGAAATGCCAGTAATGTTATTTCTATTTCTGCTAAACAATAACACCATTTGTTGCTTGTTTGTTTATCGAATGCGCCCCTTGTGTCTTTACAAATGAAATGTGATCCATCTTGGGTACTTTGCGTTCTCAATTTACACTAAGTATTTGATAACCAGTTATTTTTTATGTAATTAAAATGTGGAGTCTTCAGGCCTCTGTTTACAACTATTTATAGAGACTAGCCATAACTTTTTCTGCATTATTTACTTAAATATATGCATTTAATCTTCCCAGTAAACTTTGATAATTTGAAATTTATTGTGTGTCAGATTTAGTCCTTTTTTCAAAAGTATGATAAGGTTGTACTATAAGATCCTACAAATATAGGTACCCCAATCATGAAATTTGATTATTTTGACCGTTTAAAACGTGTCCCTTAACTCTACATTTGAATCAAATCTTTAAAAATCACTTTATTTCTGCTTGCCAAAAATAGTCTAAAGGGACAAGCATCTTTGTTGCAACAAAGATTTTCCTTTTAACATTTTGATTTTAATGGTATCTCTGATTGTTTTATACAGAAATACTTTTCAAATATAAATGTTGATTATTATTAGGAGGATCACATCAACATTACAACATCTTATTTCAATCTCAGCCAGAATCACTCAGCACACCTATTTAAACACATAAATTCTTAATATAGCCTAAGCCTAGCATTTCCATCAGGTTAAGCTTACACAACATCTCTCCATGTTTTGTCCAATATAGCCCTAGCTAGGCCGGGCTTAAGTACATGTAACCGCTATCTGACTTGCTATATTACAATTCTCATGCATTTACTAAGCTTATCCAAACAAAGTATGTTATGTCCATCTAACATGCAGCATAGATCATGCTGCCCCATGACGGCCAGCCGACGAGCCACATGCATCACGCCTCGGATACATCATGCTTAGGTATACACAGTCACTTTCAGTCGGTAATCAGAGCCGGGCAGTGGGATCACATTGCTGTTGTGTACACATTGGTATCTCATTGCTCAGACCGAGACGTGACTTTCACATGGCAAGTTGACGGCTCTAAATCCTCCTTATTACACTGAAATCACATAACAAAATGTGTTGAAAAATTCAGGGGTTTGGGCACTTACATGAATGTTGGAACTTCCATATTAGTAATCCTGTCTACTAAATCCTCAGGAGTACCCTTAATTATTACTGAAATCATCATACCAAAATCATCCAAAATGTTGCCAAAAATCAGAGAGTTGTGGACACTCCATTGTGTCAAAGGTATGCTTTTGCATGCCAGACAAGGGATATGGTCCCTTAAAGGAGCTTAGTACCGATTTTTCAAAATTTACTTGTCAATGTCATATGAAAGATGACCACTCAGGCCATCTAAATTTCAAATTTTAGCTGAATCAGTCAAACAATTTTGATTTTATGGGCAGCTTATTTTGTATTTCAGAGCTGCTAGATATGTTACTATGTGAATTAATTATGGTTACCATAATTAGACACATTTTAATATATATATCTAAAACAGAACATATATAGCTCAGCCGTGAAATTTCACATGGGTTGTGAGAAACATTTGAGAGATATTTTGGTACCCAAATCTCAAAAAGTTTGAAAAAAAGTTGAGGCAATCGGACCATGCTCCTTTAATAAGCGTGTTTTTGTAAACCCACATATCAAAGTTTCAAAAGTGTGTCATCTTTATACTGCAATAAAGTGGCATAACAGGAACATTTTGCAGGTCATTTTTTCCCAGCACGTCGTTGGTTTTTTGTATGTGCAGACCAAAAACAACGCAAAAAAGGGGGCTCATTGGTCCCACTTTTAGATTTTCCCTGCTAGATTTTCAATTTAACCCTTTTCTCTCTTCCTCATTTACTCTTATTTTACCAGGTTGGCATAAATTTCCTGGTAAAAATCTTCAGGTGTGGCAGCCTGCACCACCTACCCCCATCTGTTACACCACTGGTTTTTGTATTCCAGTGTGTCAGAGGTGTGTTTTTGTAAAACAAGCTTGGTTGTGGGCACTTGATAAATGTGTTTTTGTAAACCAATGTATCAATTCTCAAAAGGGCTCCCTCCTTACATACTGAAATCACACAAAATGTGGTGGCAAATTCAGGAATTGTGGACACTAAATGTATTAATGTTTTTCTATTTTAATATACCAAAGAGGCAAAGGTGTAAAAAGCGCTCCCCCTCGTTATTTCACTGAATTGACATTCAAAAATGAGTTGCAAGACTCATGGATTCTGGGCACTTTAATACATGTTTTTGTAATCAAGTGTATTTTTAAAAAATCTTACAAGCAGGGCCGTAAAAAGGCATGTAAGCCAAGGGGGGGGGGGGCAAACACATTTACCGTCCCAAAATTCATGTTTCGGCCTGATGTATATACCGTCAATTTGTTTGTAATGTACGCGTAGCGCCCAAATATTTTGCTATTTTCAGCCAAAAATCTATATAAAACCTTGATATTTGTGCTAAAATTGGCTTGTTTTGACTAAAACTTTACGGGACTGTAATCTCGGGACAGTAAAAGTAGTAAAATATCGTCCTGATATTTTGATATTTGTCCCGCTTTTTCGAGCCAGGAGGGGCAAGTGCCCCCCTGAGTGTGCCCCCCTGCTTCATACGGCCCTGCTCACAAGCTTCCTTAGGATATACTGAAATTATGTATAATAGGCCTAAAATACATTTTGTAATCCAAACTATCAAATCCTCAAAGACAACTCCTCCTAACATTGAAATTATTTCAAAAAAACTTGTGTTTAAAACAATCAACAGATTTTAAGCACTTTTGTATACAAATTTTTGTAAGTCAAGGCCATGTAGAATAAATAATTTGTTTCTGTTAACATGGTTTTTAAAATTTTGGCAGGAATGAAGGGTGCAACTATATTTTACCAAGAAAACTTATGCTTTTAAAGTTTGGGATGGAAAGAAGGGATTTTTTTTTTGTTTATGCAAAAATTGTATCACTTACAAACAACTTGATATGAATTTTCAAGTCAACATTTTAAAGTCAACAATAACTACCTCAACCAAGTTCTGAACATCTGATAAGTTGAAAACCTCATCGGTTCTCAAAAACTTTCTGTAAGGTGGCCATCTCTTGACACCTTACCAAATGGGGAAAAGTAGGGCGATGAAGAAATATTTCAATTTTTTTAAACTGAGAGAATTTTTTTCTTTAGGGTGTATTTCTTGGGAAGAGAAATTTAATGGAAACAAACATACTGTTCTACTTGACCCAATAAATTAAACCTTAAAGGTTTTTTTTAAATTCAACAAAATATCATCTTATTTCTTTTGTTTATTTTCATCTTCTCTTCAAATATCATGGAAAGATAGTCAATTTTAAAATTGAAGTTATGTGCAAAAAAAAATAAAATTTCTAGTTACAAATCATATTTATTTGCTGCTCAATAAAAATCTGTTTTTATGATATTGTTTCTCTTTTTTACACACTTTGTTGTAATAAGTAGGGAACGTTTTAGCCATTTTTGTTGGAATGTTGTGGTCGATGTTGATTTCAAATACATTTTATGCTTTAAAACAAAGGTGAAATAGGATGAAAAATAGTCGGCCTCAAAACAAAATTTTTGCTACCAAACATTTGGTTGTGACGTCAAAATGACGAGTGACTCCAAATAAAATAACTTCAACACCGAGTTGAGACCAAATAAAATTTTGGCTAGATTGCACATGTATTGAATTGCCATAAACATTGCACCAAATGTTTGTTACCGAATCATACTTTAACTTCGATGGCAAATATTTGATGACGTCACAACCAAATGTTTGGTAGGGAAAATTGTGTTTGGAGGCCGACTATGTTTTCACCCATATAGATAATCGTCTTAAAGTATCTTTGATGAGGTGCAAAATTATCCTCTAGGAATTACAAACTCCACTGTTTTTTATGAATAAGAAATTCAATTATTTTTTTGGAAATAAAAAGAAATAGAAAGCCTCATATTATTTTATTCTAGATTAACTTTCACTACAAATATTCTAAACAAATATTTTGTTTTATTTGTTTTATTGATATCTACAAAGTTTGCATAAGCAAGTGTCTTCAAATCAAACTTGAAGATGATTTCAAAATCATTTTTCTTTCCAAACTGCAAATTGTTTAACCATTTAATAACAGCACATTACAAATATCCTTTACGTATATCAAGTTTTGAAAAAAATTTCGATCTAATTAGTACATTTGATAAAATAAAACATAACATAGGAATTGAAATTTGAAGAAATGATTTTCAGAAGGAAAAAAACAAAAGATGGATTCCTATTTCATCAAATTCAAGAATTTTTTTTGATAAAAATGAAAGACAAGAAATTTGAAGACTTAGAAATATTCATTTTCTTGTCATCTTTGAAAGGGTTAAAAAAGATAATAGGATTCATAGAAATCGAAGATGTCGTGTCAATCCCCGGAGACAGATCGGAAAACAAATCCTAATTGTCAATCTTTGCCCAAACCCTTGTTTTCATCATTAAGCCCGTATCAGTAAGAAAGAACGGCGTGCCTGAAGCTTGTGTACTCACCGAGCGCTAGTTTTTCTATCCCCAAGCTTTTCAATTAGGCCTTGGGCACCGTTCTTTCAAATGGTGTTCTTTTTCAACAGTTTGTATTTACCGCGTCTGATAAGTAGGTTTTTAGGCAAAGTTTATTCATCAAAAATCAGCTATAATAATTTTTGCTGAAAGACAATCTGGAGTTAAAAGTTTTTTTGTTTGGTTAACAAAACGTTTATTCCCGTGTTAACACCATGCAACCAGTTTGTAAGAATATCATCTTGAATAGATGGATTACTATAGCTTAAAGAGATGCAAAAAGGAGATCAAAATGATGAAAAATTGTTACATATCGTAACATGTGTGGAACAGATGTAAGACTTAATTCCTTCTTTTCCCCTGTCTCTCTTTTTTATGACACAGAAAAACAAATGTGAGACAACGGGCTTAGGTTTTGTGATAATTCATTTCCTATATATATTGCCCAAGTCCATAATTTAAAGGTCTTAAAATGCAAAATATCAATATCAAATTGACTTTCAAAATATGACATTTGTGCGTGTAATCATAATCCTTTTTTTGTCGGTATATGTACAAAGATTATAGGTGAAATATGTTATGAAATTGACAAAGTGATCTTGATTTCATTTCTTTAGTTTTTAGTATCGTTGGTTTTTCTCTCTCCATAATGAAGATGTGAAATCTTCCATCATTATTGGCATGGTACACGCTTAGAAATGCCTAGTTGTTTTTTTGACTAGAAACCCCAGCCAAATTATTTTTACTTGAATCTGATCAGTTTGACTAGACATACATGTCATTTTTGTCCCCGTCTTAGACCTTTTCAAACAGCGATCGGAAAACTTCCGAAAACACATGGTCACGTGCCACAGCAGTTGCAGTCGGCAGACGACGATGAAAACAAAAAATGATAGTACCGTAAAAGTGCATGTAAAAACAGCAACGTTCCTCGTTGTTGGAAACATACTGTATACTTCTGTAGAAGTGACGAACTTTGTCAAAAGATAAGGCACTGAGGTACTGTTTATTTCCAGAAACAATCGGAAAGCGTTCGGGTAACTTCGGAAAAGGTCGGTTTGAAAAGGTCTATACAAAAGTTTCAACAATCCTGTTGACCAGGTATTCTAGTCAACATCTGACTAGATTACCTTAGTGAAAATGACTAGAGTCTAGTGAGCTCTTATTGCACCCAGCAATCTAGTCAATTTTGACTAGTTTCTGGTCAAAAGTGACTAGGTATTTTTAAGAGTGATACTTGTTAGTCTTCCCTTGAGTGGGGAGTGTGATACAGGGCATTGGGCTTGTAAGCTTAAGGTGTCTGGTCCATGATAGATCTGACTGAAATTTTCTGTTAAAAATCGGCATGAATAACATTTTATCAATAAAGAAACCTATTTTTTAAATAACAATCTCGTTTTTTCTTGCGAGACAGTTTAAAAATTGCATTTTTGGAGCTTTTGGGGAAAAATTAGTACTGGGGGGTCTATGGGCAATTTGGCAAAAGTGACATTATTAAGTGTTGATTAAAAAGCTTCCCACAGAAATTTTGTGTCAATATTTTCACAAAATTTGCGCAAAAGTATATTCTTTTAATTAATAAAACAAAATGTGGGGGTCACCGACATATTTTTCACAAAAAATGAGAAATTGTGACATTTTTTGGCTTCAAAACACTTGCGAAATCAAAACTAGTGTGTACCAATACGCGTGGGCCAGATACCTTAAACAGTTAGAGCATATTCTTGAACAAATTTATGTATCATTGTGGGCTTAAGCATTGGGAGATGTTAGGTCAAGGAAACGGTCACCCCCTTTATTAGCAAAGCCCGCCAAAACTCAAAATATCTAACTAATGACCCCCCCAAAAAAAAAAAAAAAAAACATGGTAGTTCTTGATTTCAGGTTGAACAGGTATGTTCCATGCTCACTTTGCGATTTTCTTATTCACTACCCAAAAAAATGTGATCATGCCTAAACTATACTGTATTACACTGAACAATCAACTTTGCCAAATTGCATGCTTATTAAGGCAATTCACCACCATTACTACCAAATTTTTCAATTTGAGCACATTTGTTTGTGACAAAAACCCATCCATGGATATTCCAAAAATGGTGAAATTATACGGCAAAAACCGTGGCACATACCTGTACCAGACCAACAATGTTGGTCCAACATCATGTGAGAATCGCTGCGGCCAAGTACCCCTCAAAGTTCCCTAAAATTTAATTTTTAGGTAAAAACTACCAGAAACCTTCTGAAAACCTTCATTTTTTGCTCTTGTCACTATTTAACAATTAGTTTAGAAATTAGTTTTGCGTCAGTGATGTGGACTCGCCCACGCCTTTTTCAATATAGTTATTGAGTTGTAATTGTAAGGTAGCAGGTTCAACTCCTTTACCACAAACCCAGTATGGAGTCCTTAGCAAGATTCTTCACTCAAAGGGATTGCCCATCATCCTGATTCCGAAATTAAATATTTCCCATGCATGACAATTTTTTATGTGTAACAGAAACAACATGCCTGCCTATACAAACTTACCACTGTGATTGCCTTATGAAAAACAAAGTAATGTTGAATTTACAGACAAAATTGTCCATTTTAGTATTTATGGTTACCGGTAACCATAAATTCTTGTTGCGATGATTCTGCTCTATACCAGGTTAAATTCAATCCAATATGTATTGAGTTAGAATGGCATCTGAGGTAAAAATCTGAAAAAGAAAAAGAAATATGTTTTATAATTGTCCAAGAGTGATATTTCAAAGAAACTGTAGCCAAGGAGAATGAAAGTTGGGGAAGGGACACAAATATGATACTGTGAGTAAAGCGGTGTTCAATAAACTTGTGTTTAAAAAGAAGTATGGGCGTTTCTTGACTTTTGAATATGTGTTTGCACTATTCAGTAGGTATAAATTAATGATTCTGTAGACTTTTTCAAATTTTTGAAAATCATGGATAATACTTTTAACTCACTGGACATAAATGGACACATTACTTTTATCACAGCACATTTCCTTCATTTCTTGGAAAAGTAACACTTAATTATGAATTTATTCTCACATACACTTCAAAATGTGTTTTTTTCACAAAAAAACCCATTTTATTCCTTCGTCGCTAAATATCAACCTCATCTATTCTTAGCCTCGCCATCAGACTGGTAGTATCTCCCAAGATAGAGGTTCTTGCTACAGGGTGTCCCAGAAAAAACCTAACAATCTTTTAAGCAAGCTGGTGATATTGTGCGAATTCAAAGAAGAGCATGTTGGGGCCTTGGGCATCAATTCATTTCGTATACCAATGCCATCGAAATGTGTGACATAATCAAGCTTAGTGATAGATGGGTGGCCCACTGCCTCAAATTTGCTAAGGGCCTAAGTGACAATGAAAGAACTCGTAATTTGATGCCCCCTTCCAGACATGCTGTCCATGGTAGAAATCTACGCAATTCTACTCAATTAACCCAACTCAGGACCAAATCCAATAGATTCAAGCAAAGTCCAATTCCGTATTTTGTTTCCTTGCTAATTGTGCAATAATTTTCCCATTTTGCAATTCCCTCCTCCTTTACTCACCTCCACAGGGGTGGAGGGTTGACTGGTTTAGGTGGAGGTTTTTGTGCTCTACCAGGCTTACAACTCACCTTGTCACTTTTATCATGTTTCATCATTCCCGTGAATTTAATTTTTTAACTGTTTGCCCCACATGAAATTTACTTTTAGCCTTGTTTATACATGTACAAGTTATGTTTTATTTTCAAAATTTTTCTTCAATGTTTTCATCATTTTTAAGTATAGCATTATGTAATATGATAATTTTAAATGTGCAATTTTGATGTTCTATATGTTTTTTTTATATGATGTAATATTTCTTGTAATTTGGCCATGAGCCACTATCAGAAATAAGATATAATGAATCTTGAATCTTGAATCTTGTTGGGTTTAACGGATAGTTGTAAAGTATGTAAAGATTGCATTGTATAGCCCATGAATTGAACTTTTAGATACTGTTTGTTTCATTTCAATCGGTAGTGTACAACAAAAGTTATGCTTTGTCAAATATTTGGATGTAAAATGTTCTGGTCCAGTTTCACGGTTTTCTAAGTTCCCCTTGAATGAAGTTCTATTGAGTATTGTCATTGATCTGTATACTCAACCATAACAATATTTACTCATTTACTACGTACATGCTCTCTTCTATCTGTGCTGAAAAAAATGATCATATTTCATGTAAAAATAAGACAGATATGATAAATTTTCCAAGGTGACTCATTTTTATTCCATTCAGAAACACCCCTACATTATGGCCAATAATCATGCAATTGGACCAGACAAAAATTCACCCAAATATTTGGTAAAACATAACTTCTGTTGTACACTACTGATTGAAATGAAACAAACGGTATCTGAAAGTTCAATTCATGAGCTATTATAAAATGCAACCTTTACATACTTTCCGACTATCCGTTAAACCTAAGAAAATTACACGCAAAGATTGTAAGGTTTTTTCTGGGACACCCTGTACCTCATGTTCGCCATGCCTCCCAGGCCCCTCCCAGGCAGGATACTGTATGCATATCCATGTTTAAACCAGCGACATGATACATCCCAATAATATACTATACCCAGTGCTGCATCTTTACTATTCAGTGCTACAGGGGGAGATTTTCTGCAATGTCAATGTCGTATGAATCATTTTGATCGCAAGTAACGTTTTTGTTTTCATTTGTTTAAGTTCAAGTTCTTATTTTTATCTAATTAATGTGCATACTTTGTCCAGAGATCATAATAATGACTGTGTTCATGACTTTCAAGATTAACATCAATATCAATACGATTACTTTGTTTTCGTTAAAATCATATTAATGATAAGCCGTTATGATTGGGATCATTGCAAATTTTGAATGAAACATTAGTTAAGATAAGCTTATTATAAGGGTTGAGATCATTTAAGCTTACATTAACTGCAAAAAAGTGTTTAATTTGCATAGATTTTTATAGGAATAATAAGCTGTGGCTGTGTAGTGGTTGGAATCAATTTTGAAGTGGATTGTCTAAAAGCTTCCTGGTGATCAGAAAGAGAATTTAATTATTTGGGGAGTTTAGGGATCAAGAAATAATTTACAATCTAGACATAGAGATCAGTCAGAGATCAAGTAGGCGGTCTTTGTCGGGCATGTTTGATCTATATTCAAGTTCAGTTGGCTCATTCCAGTGAAAATGATACTTTCTTTTTACTTCAAGCAAAAAATCTGCTTTTTTTCCCGACCACATAAGCAGGTTTTTCAGTCATATGTTTGTTACTTGGTACGTGAAATGTATTTTCTAATCTGAAATTGTGAAGTTTTTCAAACTGTGCATGAACAAGCCCATGTTTTAATTCAAAAATGTCACACCAAAATGTTGACAAACATTACCAAATGTTACCAAACAAAATATTACATTAAAAGAAATCCTGATGATAGAATTTTCTACCACTTTTATGAAATATGTGTAAATATGTTACCCATCATCTGTGAAAAGCGCAATAAAAAATTCGCTAACATGTCAGAGAATTTATACCTTGAAGTCATTTGGAGCAAAAAACCATTTCCGTGCGATGTCACAAACGTTACCGAACGTTACATGAACTTTATTCAGAATTTTGGCAATTGATTTAATCTTTAAACACCTACATGTCTTGATCCCACCAGTGAGCACCATTATCAGCAACAAACTTGTGGATATAATGTTTATGCTAGGTTCTGTGGCCAATTAAAAGTGAAATTTTTCAATTTTTCGGTCACAAACATTACTTTGGAATGCCCAGTTTGAGAAATCTTGCCCTTGCTATAGTGAAATGTCTTGTTAATATCGCTTGTAATAAGATTTACTTGTTACAACATGAAAGTTTGCTAGTCCATAAATAAAAAAGAAAGGGGTTTGCTAGGGTCTTTAGATGAAAAAATCATAATCTTAAACCCTTAAATCTATAAAATCTTTTCATTTTATAACTAGCAAACCTTTTTTATTCTATGTCTAAGTTAACCATATTTTATGAAGGACAGATCTGGGAGGGGGTGCTCAAATTTGGTTTAGGTAGTGACGTGCCTCTGGGAAATTTGAAAAGCCACCCATCCAAATACCATTTTTTAAGAAAAAGAGAACCATCCATAAATTTTGAGTCACACTTAATCCAAAACCACATTTTTTTTGCCCAAATTTACACTATATTGGCAAAATTCTCTAAAGTTTTGAGAAAAATTGTCAAAATTTGCGACAAATGGTGCAAATTTTAGAAAATTTTGAAAAGAGAACCCATCAAAATACCACATTTTGCGAAGAAAAAGAACAGATTTTGCTACCCGAATTTGCGGCAAGTCCCCATAACCCCTTTTGTACTTAGTACCCCCCCCCCCACGGGGGACAGAGTCCTCTACATTTATGCAACTGTAATCTTTGTTAAAATTGTCAGAGCAAAATCAGGCGTTCAAGGAAATTCAGCCCCTCATTCCCCCATAACGATGTTGAAACACAAAAATACCGTTTCTTGTCCACTGAGGCAACCAACATTGAGACAAGTTAGTGGTAGGCCTCGTATCCGGAGGCTATTCCCTTGTGGAGTGTGCCCTTGTTCCGTTTTCAATTGTTTTCAAATGTAACGTGCTACAAAGGCAATAAACTTTGTTCTGCTTTGTGATCATGCCAGTGACCCTGTGAATGGCAGATGTTTCCTGTGACCTGCCAGCACCAAGAATGAACATGTTCATTCTCAGTGCTGAAGTTGACATTTTTTTACATCTAATACAACATTATTTGAAAAGAGTGAATGTTTTGAATATTACACCTTAGAAAATAATAGTTCATTTTTAAATTATCAAGCACACCTTTGAAAACTGAAAATTTAGCAAAATAGAAACACTCCCTTTATAGAACTAGTATCGTTCCCCTGAATGCCCTCCCCACGGACCCAGCAACGAGCAGGTGATGTTGGACATAGAGGGTGAGGGACATAGGGCACTAAACTAGTGCTCTCCCTTTATAGTTCCCGAAGAAAGAAATTTGCATGAAATCAGATTTTGTATGTTTTTTTAACAATATTTTGTCCTCCTTTATTCAAATTAAGTATTTTGATAAATGGAACTGTGCATAATATCTTTAAGGTGGCTCTAACAGCTACCTGGGGTTACTGATACTGTTAACCACATTCCAAGACATGAAGTTGAATCGATTTCTCTGTACTTTATGTTCAAAGTACAAGAGATTTTCAGTGAAGTGTTTCTAGTCTCTACAAATCTCACAATGATTATTAGGGTTGTAAGGAGTCTCATTTTGTCTGATTTTGGGGTCATTATTGACATCATCGCCATGACGACAAGATTTAGATATCCGCAAAAAAGCAGGTCATGTAGATTTGAGAAAATCGCCAAGGTAATCTGACAATTAAAATGGGATTTTGTCAACTGGTTTCTTGGGTTACGAGATGATCTCGTCAAACCGTTCAGCTCTCAGGGCAGGATTTGTCTTTGTGCTACGGTGCTCCATGGGGCCTCAAGTTGGTGAAAAAATGGGTCTAAAGCACCCAGTGTCATCTGGGATGGAGCTATATGATGTTTAATGCGAGTACTTTCTGGGATTTATATATCAAAATTGGGGAATTGTACAAAGTGCAAGCCAGTTGTTTCAGGATAAATTAGTACCATTGCAGTCTCAATATGACTTTCCGTTCAAAAACAGGGACAAGACACCATGAAATGAGATGAAAGTAAGGGCCAAAATATAGTCGGCCTTCAAACAAAATTTACGCCACCAAACATTTGGTCATGATGCCAAAATGATGATTGAATTTTAATAAAATAACTTCAACACCAAATGAAATAGAATTGCCATTGCCTCAAATGTTTGTTACTGGTTTATACTTTAAATTCAATCACAAATATTTGGTGACGTCACAACCAAAATGTTTTGTAGCAAAAATTTTGTTTGAAGGCTGACTATGGTTTGGCCCTAATACTTTATATGAAATGATTATCCATGTTTGATGACTAGTTTTTCAAATAGCTGTATCTTTGATATAATTTACAGAAACATAACATCAAGTTGAGCTTTACGGAGACGCTGGTTTTGCTCTGTGACTATTAAAAAACCTCATCAGTGGCAGATAACTTCCGCTGGTACTCTCTCTATGCAGGTACCGTAATGGCTGATCATAATTTGTCAAAATTCTAACCAGTGCTTGCTCTATTGAACTATAAGGCAATCGTTCTTGAGTGGAAGGCTTTGGTGAACTTAAGAAGTTGACAAAATGGCGATATTTGCATTCGCGACCTCTGCATTACAAGAAATTCACGCAATCGCCAATATCAGGCATGCTATGTGTTTGACGCTCAAAACAAATGCCATCAGGACACGAGCCAATCAAGTGCTTAGATTGATAAGCGGTTACCGGCGTCTTATTTTGGATATGAAATCGGAGACCAGTGTACATATAACTATGAAAACCTATTTAATAGATTATTGAAGGGTACACTTCTTGCCAAAATACATATTTAGTTCGCAAATTCTATTAAGTTTATAATGTTTTGCTGATTGGATATTTGAGGCTGCATATCCAGACTGTTTATAGTTTAAATTATTTCTCACACACTTTTGAATTTGAATGCAGGTTTGATGATGACAAATTGCATTATTTGGATTTGTTTGAAGTATTCATTCCCTGATGTTGTGTTATTATATCAATGACTTAAGTTTCAACAGCAGTTTTTTTTAAAGTGTTTTTCAGATGTTTGGTCCATATGGACCCCACTTTGACCTCCATTAATAACCTGCGTAATAGCGCGATCCAATCTAATAAGATAATTTCTACTTTAACGCAAACAACTGCGCGGTCATTATCAGGTAACAATGACTTCTTTTAATGACTTCATTTAGCGCTGAGTGCATTTTCTCATAAAACACCCATCAAGCGCGCGTATGCACCACACACACACACACGTTTATCATATTACGCGATGATCATCATGCCTGGATTGATCGAAATTGTCTTATATAGGGATAAGTAGATCTTTGAGTAAGAAATAAGTTTAATAAAGTATTTCTTTAAGAAATCACGCATAAAAGGCATTAAAAATGTCGAAAGACAGTTATTAATGACAATAATAACTTTGCATCATCTTTTAATTCAGTCATTGTTTAAAATCGTCAGTGCTTGTTTTGTGCCTTGGTACTTTTCTTCGGCCTAAAACAAACAGCTCAGATTTTAAACAATGACCTCAAAAAAGATGGTGCGCAATTATTATTGTCTAAGTAGAGGGTAGGATGACCTTGACTACTTTTTAAAGTGTTAAAAATGCATTTTGGGGATATTTTCCCCTGAAATTGCTCAAATAGCCTTTCTATTCCAAAAAAGTATCTAAAATTTCTCTTCCGTAGCTTCGATTTCAGCCTGCAAGTAGAAACTTGCCATTATTTATCTTCATAGCATTGCGAAGTTTGTTATTATATCAAATTTATGTTTTTAAATTTATTTATGATATATAAATGTTATGAATAAAATCAATCCTTATATAAACATTTGGATATAAGAATGTCCTCTGATATTTAAATGATGATTTGTTAAATGTTCAAATTATTCAGATGAAAAATTCAATATCTGGTCCCAAAATGAGATCATTTGATAATAACTGTAAGCAATATTGCCATTCCTGATGCATTTCAGATGAAATATGATATTGCAAGTGTGAAGTGAAAAAATGAGTTTTGTAAGGTGTTTCTGAATATATGGAACTATGCAGACCCCGGGTGCAGACCTTGCCAATGAGAATGTAAAATATTTGAGGGACCCAGTGTTGGCCCAGGTAAATATGTGATGGCTCACACCGAAAGGGGGGACTTTGAAGATGATATCAATTTTGATTTTATCATTCCATCTGTTACTGCATTTTCTAAGCTTTAAAATGACACCTTACTTGTTGAAATTGATCAAGGCAATCAAATTTTACAACAGAAAATGTGCTGGAAATTCTTATTATTTTCTTTATTTTTTGCTGCCTATTTTCATCAGTTCCGTGAAAAGTGTTCCGTCGAAAAGTCCCCTTTTTCGGGGTGAGTCATCACATATGTTGTGCCTTTTCACTCATACTGCTTTTTAATGTTGCAGATTTGTTGTTGAGATGGACCAAGTGTCGCTTTAAAAAGTCTTTTCTTGTCAAGTTTATATCTTGAAAATTTCTTGATTTACGGTACTTTATATACTTAATTTGTGTAAGATGATGTATTTCAGTAGTATTTTAATATCCAGATCAAAATCAATAAAAAAATATAAAAAATATGCAGTTAGAAAAATGGCGGGATAAATCTAAGTCAGTCCTTTTAAGATTAATAATAGCCAGGTTGCAACTTAGAAAATAGTTTCATGTCTCAACTTTAAATATTGCAACCAAAAATTGCAACATTTTATCAAAAATCGTGTTAATAGCAAAGGAATGGCCTCATATTTCAGGATGTACTCTGCGAGGCTCTAATGATCAGATAATATCCAAATAAAGTACAGTATAGCTTGTATAACTTGAGGAGCGTAGGAGATATTTTGTCATGCAGCGTCCGATCTCTGGTTCGTAGAATATGCATTACACGTGATAGATTTAGGGGATTTGGCACTGTGTACTATGAATAAAAGTATTGAAAAGGGAAAAAGTAGAACTTTGTGCTAGAGCTTGGGGCTGTGTAAACACCTCAGAGGCTCTGTGACTTTTTTTTGTTTCAAAGAAAGCTTGACAAATATTCATTCAGTCTTTGAAAGGCATGGGTAATAAAGGATCTGAAACCCATTCTGCATATTTTGGAAATGTCAAAATGTGTGACTCCAGGGGGGTTTGATTATTTTTTTTCTACCTGGATTAGTGACGCACCATTAGATATCCAGGGGGAGACGGAAGTTTTTTTGAAAAAATAATCCCCCCTCCACAGGCAGAATGAAAAAAATCCCCCCTGAACATGGAATAGGCAGAAAAACAGTAATTTCCAGGAAAATGGGGCGCAAAAAAAAAGCCCGAACCCAACTCCCTGCTCCCCCCTGGAAATCTAATGGTGCGCCCCTTAGTGTGCCTCCTGGAATTTGAATTTACCAATTACCCTCATCAATTGGATGCTTTCTTAAAACAAATTCCCAAAATATGTCCCATTTAGCCAAAATAGACACATAATAAAAAATGGGGGTCGCCGGTTTAGTTTTTGAGAAAAATCAACTTCTAAAACACTATGTTTTACCACTTTTTACCATTGAACTCTATGGTAAAATTGAAATAAATCAGACAAAAACAGCTCAATTTTTTTCTCTCTTTTTCACATATGTTTTGGTACTTATATAGTTCTTTGAAAAACAGTAATAAAAAAATATGGTCACCGACTTACTTTTTGAGATATTAAGCAAAAATAGACATTTTTTAGCAATGACTAATACCTTAAACACTGTGCGCTTTGGGCCCTGCGCCATCAGGAGCAACGCGCATGGTCTTATGCGTGAATATAAAAATGACGCACGTGTAAGATCGCATTATATTAAAGCGCAAGATACAGTACGCCAGAAAGTACGCTAAAAGCCCGGGATAAATACTTTGAAATTGTGTCCAACACCGTTTCTGTGCTAGGCCACCTTTAAACTTTAGAAGAAAAGAGTTACTGTGCTACATCACTAATTAAAGCTCTAATGAAAATAATGTAAATTTAATCATGGTTACTAATTAGAAAATTGATTAATGGATAGATTAGCATTTTGTTTTTGTGATTCGATGGCTCTTGGTAATGTATTCAGATTCTGACCAGTTAGATATAAATTCATTTTCAAGATTTTGTAAAGGGAT
>JXSR01S015558.1:218404-230693 GCA_000969725.1 Ophiothrix spiculata
ATAGTTGAATTTGATTTTCTATTTTTAAATCTCAGATACTTGTAGTTGTAGTAGATTTGATTTTAAATTGACCATTATTTACACAAAGCTTTCTTTGTTTTCCTACAATTTGTCTCCTAATCCGGCGTTATTCTACAAGATGAAATCATCCAAGTTTACTGTCCACCAACATCCATTTATCAAAACAAATTTTATCTTTGGACATCCAGAAATAAGTCTATCTAAAAATCAGATATAAGGAAGATTATCTGGTCATGTTGTTATTTCAGATCTGATATTTGATGCGATTTATTTTTGTATTTAATATGGAATCAGATTTGTTGACTGTAATATGAAACATAAATTTTAACTTAACTTGAGGTACTGGGGGGCCTATATTCATAAAGCGCTGATAACTCTAGTTGGCAACTAACCTATTGTCCAGTTGTCGAATTTTGACAGGTAGACAATAGATAAGTTGGTAACTAGAGTTAACAGCAGTTCATGAATATGGGCCAAGGTCAATGGCTCTGCATAGATTCAAATTTAGAAGAATATTTCTATAATTTAGACAATTATTTCTTCAAATATCTCAATTTCAAGTGATTTTAATTTGTTATTCTCAAACCAAATATACTGTAGATCGATCCCATCTAATATCTAAGGTTTAGAATTTAACCAATAATGAATTAGTCTCATCACTGTGTCTCTAGATAATTGTACATTGTAAGACTCTTAACTTAAACCCATAATATTTGCAAAAGGAATTACATTATTGTCGGCAAAAGAATTACATTTTATACAAGTACAAAATCAAATCTATGTGAAAATTTGAGCAATGCACCTTTAAAGTGCACTCTACAGAAATGTAATGTTATCATTTGTTGGTGATTTTTCCATGTTTTATATTGTTATGTATATCCTCATTATTCAATTAAATACCTAAATGTTTAATACCATCACTTAAATCTTTTATTCTCAATTTACATACAGTGTTGGTTCTTATCATGAAGAAAGAAAATGAAAGACATTTTTAACCGAGCAGGAGAGACCTGTTGTCTCCACTCAGGTTGTAAGAAAGAAAAGTTCAACAACTTCGAGAGGCGAGGAGATTGCATGGAAGGAAAAAAGAAACCTTTGAAAGAGAGAGAGAGGTATCTCCATTCAACTAGTGATTTTTGCCTGGATGTTGCAGTGAGGCTAATATTCACATCATGTGATTTAGAACCAGGCTGAGTCTCGCCTTGGCCGGTGTAATGCATCAGATTTCAATTCAATTATTTTGTAAGCTCGCTGGACATTCAATCTATATGTAAATGACTAGCTCAAATAGTGAGGGGTAATTATGGATCAAATTGTTTTTGTGATAATTGTCATGTTTTTTCTTGTAGCTGTCGCTTGTCGTGTTACTTGTATGACTCGTGCTACAAGTAACAGTTACAAGGAGACATTGAGTGGTGTTAATTTGCGAGGATGCGTGGGGTGAGTTGATTCAACACAGTCCTGGCTCGAACCATCTTGAAAAAAAAAATCAGTCAATAATATTATTGTTATCATAATAACCCTAGTTCTACGAAGGGGGGGGGGGGGGGGTGCATCAACCCCCCCCCTACCAATTTTTTTCTGCAGCTAAAAACTCCTTGCGTGCATATATTCATTTCAAACTTGTTATTTATTTGCCTATATTTTCAGTACAAATGCAGATTATTCACATTTTGGTATTATTATGACATCATATGTAGTGAAGTCATACATTAACAGATGACGTTGAATTTGTTATAAATGGAAAGAGGGGACTGATACCTGATACCTATCCATTGATACCACCACTACTTTTGAAACACCTTGTACCAAGTCTTAAAGCATATTACAAGCAACAGACAATAGGCTCTGAAAGCTAAACGGACTTCAGCCCACAGTTATTTGGTTTGAAACTGATGATTTTTAGGTCTGTAATATGCACTGTAACAATGGTCACAAACATTACTTTACACGTAACTTGGTTTTTGAACATGGAAACAGTTTATATAGTGTCTATAGCTTTGTAATTATGATAAAGCAACCCTGCATGAACCAAAATTTAGTTTATTGCAGTCATTTATTGAGCAAATTAGCCAATACCAATTCAATAATATATCACTTTTTCGCAAAGTCAGAGAAAAGGACACTTTTTGCATTACTTTCAAGCAAGTTGATTGTGCTTCTGTCTGTATTAAACACAAAATATCAATATGTTGTTTGATCTATATCTCCACCACCTTCTCTATCCTCATTTTCATCTTTGTCCTCATCATAATCTTCATCTTCATGTCCATCTCCATATTCATATTCAACTTTAAACTTTATCTTCATCAATCATGTTTATGTCTCATCAAAATCAGCATCAGCAGAGCTGTAGAATGAATAACATAACCCGGGGGGGGGGGGGCACTCAATTTTAAAAGTGGTAGGTACATCAGGCACGAAGCACCAAAATGCGGGTCAAGTGAATTGATTTTCTGCAAAAAAATTGACCTTTGAAACTGATTTTTTGGGGTCTAGTGAACTGAAATTTTGGCAAAAAATAGCCTCCTGAAATGAAAGATTTCCCATTTTCAGAGCAATTTTTGCAGTTTAAGCTATTTTTCCTGAAAAAACAGGGTCTTAAGATCTAAATCATGTTGAAAATGGGGATCAAGTGAGCGGCCTGGCAGCCTGAAAAGGGGGGTCCTGACCGCCGGACATATATATCCTGCTCACATATGTGAGTGCCCCCCCCAGGAACATAACTCCACATCAATCTAAATGCACAACTAACTCACATCATAACTACTCACTTTTTACCCATCTCCATCCCATTCCAACCATAGACAGTAGACATTTTCATATTTACAATCTTGCTTACAATTATTCAAATCAAAATGAATCTCCTACTCCTTACACATCTTATTTACAAGACTTATTATCATTTAAAATGATTTTCACACACAGTTTACATATATATGGAAAATAATGATCCATGGAGTGTAAAACTAGCCAAGGTTTATCAAATCAAGTTGTCAGACTGACTCTGATGTGTGTCTACTTTTAAATAATTCATAGGAATGACTGCTAAAAACCCTCCTTTCCTTTCTCAGTTACTTGCCAAGTTTCTCTTATGTTGGTGTTTTTTATTTTGCTGTTGCTATGTGTAGTATATAAAAAAGGTGATACTGGTTTGTAATGAGTTTTTGAGGCACATTCGGGCAAAGTCAGGTTTGTCACTCAGGTGGAACTTGATGATATTTGAAAATACATGAATGAGGGTTTTGGAACACACCCACAAAATTCAAGTGTTATAAATCTGCGTTGATCAGACAGGAGAGACTGTCATACAGAGGGTAAATAGAACATTTTTGATTGAACATATTATTGATAGTGCTATCATCTGTAGATAGCAAAATGTTAGATGAGGAATATTATCAATAATGCTATCAGCAGTAGATAGCAAATGTTAGATGAGGAATGTTAGATGGGAGAATGTTCTCAGTAGTGCTTTTTCTTGAAATTCATAATTATAACACTGAATGTCTGCTTTTGCTTGAAAGTATTGGATGTAGGAAGACATGGATAGTTTTTAATAAACTCCATCACAGTCAAACGTATCATTTTCACACAGAAGCTGAGATTTGCTTTAAAAGTTGCAATTACAATCATGTACGCTCTTGTATAAAAGATTTCAACCACCATCAGTCTAGGTCTTGGCACTTTGGGGGATTTTAGTGCACTGTTTTAAGGTTTCATTAATGGTGTTGCCAAAGTCGCTGCTCTGCAAAAATAGGGGTTCTAAAATTTGAGTTGTGATTATGACAATCTAATCTCACTGACTGATTGACCACCATTTTTAATGCACCACCTTTACAAACCAATGCACAAGAGCTAAGCGCTAGGCAGATGCTGACATAAATCTTCACCAAAGTGTGCAAATGATCGAGGGGAAGGGGTTACATGGTCATTGAGAGGGCGCTGAGGTACTGCTAAAATGGCACCCTTCTTTTAAAGGTCCCTGGATCTGCTTCTGGTCCTCCTTGTTTCAAGTGTCATATCTTAGTCAAAAGAAGATCAGGAGCTTCCCATCATGGCTTGCTTCCAATGGGATTTTTTGTACAGGTTTTAATGAGAGGGTTTAGTGATGAAACATAGCACAATTAGCAGACCTCAACCCAATTTTGCATTTCAGATATATGTTTCATCCCTAACCCTCTCATCATAACCCATACAAAAATCCTATTGGAAGCAAGGCATGATGGGAAGGTCCTGATGTCTTCTTTACAAAAAAGTCTTCTTTTATCTTAGTCAACCTAATTCCCTTCCATATTTAAGTCAAATCCCGCCAATCAGTAACTGTAATTAATTTGGACAGTGTGATTTTGTTAATGACTTTTAGAGCCGACAAAAGCAGCATTAAAATCAACAGTCTGTGCACAATTGTCAAAATTAATATTGAATGATTAAAATAAAACCTGCATTGATTATTTATGAATCTAAAATAAAACACAAATGTTTTGTTTCCTTAAAAAAAGATGAAGTAACAATAAAGTGATTTTGTATTATCCAACATCAAAACTTTCACACCCACACAAAAGGAACAAAAGTGAAAACACGATCAAATATTGAAAATGTTTTGTTTTGAATTTACCTCAAAGTATAAGTGTAAACTTTAAGTCAGCAAATTGTAAACATTCAAGAGAAACT
Organism: Ophiothrix spiculata; assembly: GCA_000969725.1. Classification (NCBI taxonomy): domain Eukaryota; kingdom Metazoa; phylum Echinodermata; class Ophiuroidea; order Amphilepidida; family Ophiotrichidae; genus Ophiothrix; species Ophiothrix spiculata. Next base: position 223,097 of record JXSR01S015558.1, read on the forward strand.
ATTGACATATGAAAGAGTAAATTTCTGATTTATGAAGTCATTTTTCAATAATAACACTCATAATTTATTTCAAGCAACAATGTAAACACAGTATACAGAAAAGTAGTACAAAATCAATTGTTTTCCATAGCAAATATTTTTAATTTTTTTATGTGCATTGTTCTTTATATAACTATTCAATTCTATGTAGGTATTCAAATTTAAGAGAAAATTTCAACTATATTTATTTTTATTTAGTTTATTTATATTCATTTAAATTCAAAATGGCTGCCTTGACAACCAGAGGGGATTCCCGGTTAGATTTGCATAAAACGAGTCGACATCAAAGGAATCCAATACAATGAATCATTCGATACATTGCGATCAAAGTTATCCCCCAGATTTGTCGACTCAATGTTTAATCCCTCCATTCACGATTGCTCAGATTGTGACAGAGGAAATCGCCCGTCACGGTGAGCCATGATATAAAGCCCTGGAAAGAGAAAAATCTCAGTCAATGCGTTTGCGCATTATCGTCTCTTCTTGTGCTCATCATGAAATTTTAATCAAAGGCGTAATCAGTGCAGTTCTATGCTTTATAAAATATTCACGAGCAAAATCTGTACTATGGCCTCTCTCTGTATTTCAGCTCATGGTTTGAATCATTGTGCATGCATGAGAAAGCATTGCGTACCTTGATTGAAACAACCAAGGACCTCTGAGCTGAGAAAATCAGCACAAATGAGATAGAAGGTGTAAAATTGTGGAGGCGCTTGGTTTTGGGTACAACGACCATCTGTTCATGAATATGTTTAGTAAAATATTATGAAGATGTAATTCAAGAAGAGACACTGGTTGGTTAAAAATAATGGTGTTAATGTAAACATGTGTTGGTTATTATTACAGGGTGTCAAATATAGATGCATATTATAAATAAAAATTGTGGTGAAAATTGTAGTAAGAGAAAGTCATTTTACTTATTTCATTTTGGGATCACTATGAAAACAACCTATTTTCTCCACATTTTACACATTTTTGTTACCTTAAATCACCATTCACAACCATCTGCTAAGAAAGCACTTTTTTAACATTTTTGGGGAATGCATGTTAACTTTATTATACATAGTTTACCCCTTCCTCCAGAAAATCTTATTTTTAGATGTGGTATCTCTGATTTTAAAACTTAAATAGATACATGACATGAAGTTGTAGTAGATTTGATATAAATTGACCAGTTTTACACAAAGCTGTCTTTGTTTTCATACAATTTTTCTCCTAATCCAGTGTTATTTAACAAGATGAAATCATCAAAGTTTACTGTCCACCAACATCCATTTATGAAAACAAATTTTATCTTTGGACATCCAGAAATAATTAAGTCTATCTAAAAATCAGATATAAGGAAGATTATCTGGTCATGTTGTTATTTCAAATGTAATATTTGAAGTGATTTATTTTTGTATTTAAGGTGTTTGGTCCATGAGAGATTCGCCCGAAAAATTTGAGTAAAAATCGACATGAATGATATTTTATCGATGTAGAACCGATTTTTAAAATAAAAATTGGAGTTCACTGGACTCGTTTTTGCATGAGAGTCGGTTTAAAAACAGCATTTTTGGAGGTTTTGGGGAAAAAAATTAGTACAGAGGTCTATGGTAAATGTGGCAAAAGTGAAATTATTTAGTGTTGATTCAAAAAATCTGCCCGAGCATTTTTGTTAATTTTTTCACAAAAGTTGCGCACAAGTATGTTCTTACAAATAAAAAAATAAAAATTGGGGGTCACCGACTTAGTTTGTGAGAAAAATAATAAAATATGGCAATTTGTAGCTTCAAAACACTACTCAGAGTATATGCGCATGCGTATTGCGGCACTTACCTACTCGGAAACTAGCGCGTGGAAGGCGCGTGGACCAAACACCTTAATATGGAATCAGATTTGTTGACTGTAAAATGAACCATAAATGTGGGTTGCTCTGCCAAATGAGAGGAAAGTTGCAAATCTAAATTTTGAATAAATGGCATCTAAAGTAAATATGCGATGAAAAAGTCAAATTTCATTTTTTGACATAAAACGCATTCATGCATAAGTGTCTGCCTGTATCTAGAGTTTTGAAAGTCAACTTTGCCAGGAAGTGCAATTATTCACAGCTAATTGATTGCATGTTGCTATTATACACTGTAGTAATCTGTATCTTTGAAATCTATTTACAGGTAATTTTTATTACAATATTTTCAGTGGACTGCTTTGTTTTTTGATCCCAAAATGAAGAATGGAGAAAGAAAGTGTCACATATTATAGTATCATTCAAAAGCTGAGAATTAAAATATGTCATAAACTCAATTTTGAAATTTGCAACTTTCCTCTCATTTTGCCAGAGCATCCCGCAATGTGAATTTTCACCTAAGAAACATCGCAAGAGTATGTAGGTTTATTGATCGTGAAACGTGTGCACATGCAGTACGATTTTTGGTGCTTTCGCGTCTGGATTACGGTAATTCTTTACTTAGGGCATGTCCGTTGGAAATGTCCAACGTCTTCAAAAGCTTCAAAATCGTGCTGCACGCATTATTTACTGTGTTGACAAGCGCACCAGTGCTTCACCAGAGCTTCATTGGTTGCCGGTTCAGAAGCGGATAGATTTTAAGATTTTACTGCATGTGTACAATTGTGTCCAGAAACAGGCACCTTTGTATCTCCAAGACCTTCTCCATTTTCACGAACCTAAAAGAGAAGGCCTTAGGTCATGTCATGATAAAACCAGGCTACATGTTCCATATACCAAACGAGCTGTTGGCGTTATTGCCTTTTCCGTCATAGGCCCAAAACTTTGGAACAAACTCCCATCAAATATTCGTCAAGCTCCAAACATTTCAATATTTAAGAAGATGCTTAAAACCCATTTTTTCCCTTCTGATAATTGATTTCATTCACTTGCTGTTGTTCTGACATCAATTGAAATGGTGTTGTATTGTATTAAACTGAAACTATGATGTATTTTTAATCATGCTAAATTATCTATTTTTAAAATTGAATTTTCTTTTGTACAGGCTCCAAAGGTAGTTTACCTTTTGAGTAGGCTGCCGGTAGTTTACCTGCGGCCGTCTATAAATCCCTGCTTCTGCAGTAGTTTGTATTTGGAAATGTAGTACCAGGTGTCCCAAAAAATGGTTACATGTAGAAAAATGATCGTTTGGAAACAGTATAGCAGTTGGAGAATTTAAACTTGGCATGATTTATGATACATACCTCTGCTAGATGTTTGCAGAGTTTGAATATCATAGCATTATTAATTTTTGAGTTATTAACAAAGATAGATACCTATGTCCGAAACGTATTTTTTCACAATTTAACAAAATCGGAAGCATGTTAGTAAGATGTAATTTTAACCCTTGGTCAACCCCATGTGAACTTGAAATTGACTGACTAAACTTAAGTTGTTGTATACCATAGTATAGGGTAGGGTTTCTTCTTCCCATTGATACCAAAATCATGAAAATTTGAAACAAGCTGTTACGTGATTATGACGTCATAAATTACTACAGGTCAGAAAATTATGTCGGAATCTGATTTTGGGCAAAATTAGCCACCAATTCAAAATTCTGCTATTTCTATTATTGCTAAATATCGATCAGGACTTTTGGTACTAAATAAAGAAAATTATAATTTAAATATGTCCTGTAAGTTTCAGATTATATTTTCAAAATTTTCACAAGTTTGCAGTTTAAACAGTTAAACAATCATACCCCATGAAAATTTGATTGTGCTTTATGCATATTCATCAACTTTCGCGTCACAACTTGATTGACAGGTTCAATATAAACAGCTCATTCTGGAATGCATGGAATGCCGGTATCCCTAATTTTCACAATGGATATACCGAAAGAGAGTTCAATTATTATTCATTAAAAATTGTATCAAATTTGGTTTAATATAAAGTCTGATCATGATCATTTAGAAAAAAAGGAAAATAAAATATCACAAAACGTGTACACTTATTATTTTGTTGAATTTTGAATAAATGCGTTTCTGACATAGGTATCTACCTTTGTTAATTACTCAAAAACTGATAATGCTGTGATATCAAACTTTTACGAGTGTCTAGAAGAGGGTTGTAATATAAATAATGCAAAGTTTTGTTTCTCTAACTACTATAGTTTTAGCACACGGTTATTTTTCTACATGTAACCATTTTTTGGGACACCTGGTATTAGTCTTTTTGTGGTATATTTAGATCTTCTTTTAGTCGAAGTTTATGTTGGCATTTCATGAGGTGGGTCAAAAATGTGTTACATGGTCAAAATGGTCAAAAAAACAATTGTTTGATATGATGTTAATATTATTGATCTCTTTCAATTCAAGTAACTTTTTATCCAAATGTCACTTTTGGTTTGGCATAATGAGCTAATTAATGGTTAATTACTCCATAGACGGCAATGCAAACTGTAATATTCAAACGCGTTTTTCTCAAAATTGCCTGTTTTTACTAAAGCAAGTCATAAATTGGAATGATTAATGATAAACAGTTCATTTTTTCAGGATATGTTCTAAACACTTTAATAGTTACTTTGATGCATTAAACATGAAACAGACCCCTTAGGGTCTTGGTGTTGATGACCTTCAATTAATTAGAAGCGGGCTATACAAGGGGGAAAATGGTGATGTTTCAAATCATTCTGTCCTAATTCTTATGTGATGCAGCTTGATCCCCTGAACATTTTGACACCAAATTTGTCAAAATCGGACAAAAAAGAGAAGATGCAGCCCAAAAAACTGATCGAGGGGGGAGGGGGTCTGAGGAAGGTCTAAAAATGATAAATTTGCCAATTACTGTAATTATATACCAAATTTTAGCCATGTTGGTGACTATCTGTATGTATTTGAGGTCACAGAATCCATTTGTGAATGTTCCAGCAGTGTCAAACCTTCCAAAATGGCGATATTGTCTCAATTTGGGTATCTACCGCATCCATAGGCACCGCATCCTTAGGCACCACCACCCTTGTACTGCCAAGTTCAAACCATTGTTTCTCTTAAATTATGTAACTCATGAAGGCCAAATTACTGCCACAAATAGCAGAAAGTATAAGCTTTTACATAAGACATTAAACAAGTCAATAGGCTAAGGAATAGTGAATTTACATCAAATTAAGTTTGAGAACCCACGAAAAAATGTAACAACACCACCTTTTTAGCATACCCACCTAATGAAATGCCACCATATGTCTTTTTAAAGTCAATCATGTGTATAATGTGTATTTTAAATATTGTAAAGTGCTTCGATCCCCGGGAGAGGCGCTATATAAATACCCGATTATTATTATTATTATTATTAAATGTGAATTGAACTGACGCGTGGTAATAGTCGCCAGCACTGCACATCAGATTCAAGTTTAGAAGAATGTTGTCAAATTTAGATAATTCTGTCATCCTGGAACCAAGTTTACTCTGATCCCACATGATTTTAAAGGTTAGTATTGGGGTTAGGGTTCAGTGTTGGGATAAAGGTTGAGTTTAGGGCAGGACTCCGAATCAGTAGGTTGTGAGTTCGAGCCATGCTATGGCAACAGGTTATGTCCTTGGGCAAGGCATTTAATCTCAATTGCTCCTTCGACCCAAGTGATATTTTGGAGCTGCTTTGGGGGAACATTTCGAATTAATGTCAAAGAGACACCAACTACCAGATGTATGTATAAACTACATTTTTATAACCATCTTGATGATTTTAAGCATGACATTTTGTAGATTAAATCCACAGTTCATCGTCAATTCATGTGTGGATTTTCTGTTAACAAATCGATCCATAATGTTCCAATGTTTCTAAAATTGTTGAATCGCCAATCAGTTTATCTTTCAATGCTACCAGCTTTATTTTGGTAGATTTGATATAAAATTGTCTGGTATTTGCACAAAGCTGTCTTTATTTTGATATAATTTGTCTTCTAACCAATTGTTCATGATGCTATTCTACAAGATAAAATCAGGAGTGTGCTCTCCAACAACATCCATTTCTTAAAATATAATTACACTTTTGTCTGGACATTCAAAAATAAATAGTATCTATAAATGTGATTTAAAAGCAGATTACAGAGATCATCTACATGTTATTGTTTCTTGATGCGATATTTTATGTATTTTTTGTATTTTGGAATCAAGATTATTACTTGATATCATACATGTTCATGACAACCATTTATCACACCAACATTATGTCTTTGGACATTTAGAACACAGTGAAAAGGGCTTAAAAATAAGTTTTTATCTCAAGATCAGATTGGGTAGATAATCTTCTTGTCATGTTATTTCTGATATGCGATTTGTTTTGTATTATGGAATCAGACTTATTGTAATATGAGCCATAACTTGGACTGGTCATTTTATAGTTCTATTCAAAATCTGTAATTTTCACCTCATCTTGACTGAGAGTGTTTAATTGGACTTGAATATACTTTACTTTCCCCTGGGACTACATTCAAAGTATACTTTTGTTTGTGAAATGACAAAGTCCAGGAGGGGTGCATAAAGGGAACTACCTGCAGTGGCGGCGGAAGGTAAAAGTTTAGGGGACGGGTAATTTTTTTTTCATTAAAAAAATTTTGAGCAAAAATGGTCGGAGGAAAAACAATATGTCAAATCGGCTAATTTCAGCTTTAAATTGTTAAACATCTTGAAATTTTAGCAAAAATTTTTTAAGTTTTTACTGAAAATTGACATAATATCCGAAATTTTGTGCGAAGCGCGCATGTTTTTTATTTTTCACATTTAAATTATCAAAACAAAATTTCAATTTCCTTTCCTTTTGTCTTTATTTTTTGAGGAGTCCATCCCCCCTCGTGAAATTTAGGGGGGACATGGTCCCCCCTCCTGCTTCCACCGCCTATGACTACCTTTATGAACAGGTTGGAGTGTCTGTGTCTCTGTCAAAAGGATAGATATAGGTAAAGTCAAAACCAGAGCTTATTTGCTAATGGCATTGCCATTTCTTTAGTGTTTAGGCCAGTTTCCACTACATTTTGTATGTTTGTTTGGGATGCACCACTCCTCCCACACAAACAAGTCCGATTTACCTTCCTAGTAAGTACCTTTTTACATACCGGTACCCATTTCTGTCACTTGGGTGGGGAGGAACAATGTGGATAAAGAATCTTGCTCAACACTGCGGTGGCCGGGTCGAGGCTTGAATCACCAACAACCTCTCTATTACAAGTCCAATGCTCTAACCACTAGGTTGTGAGCCTGGGTCTTGAGTTCGAACCTTGCTCATGTCAGTGTGTTGTATCCTTGGGCAAGGCATTCATTGCCTGTGGGGAGTTGCATTTTTGTTGTGCATATGTCTGGTTGTACGGTGGTTTCAATGTTGCAAGATTGGTGCTGAATAAACTGCGGCCTACAAATTACACTTGTTAAGGTGTGTTTAATAATGTTACAATTTGAACAATTTGACCTGCGGTTCATGATTAAAGGAACTTTTAAGAAAGAAAGAAAAATGAACAATTACATCTTAAACAAAGTCAAAATTTGTGCTATTACCTTTAAAGTGTTCTCTATATATCGTAAACATTACTGTTTTCTTTTATGTTTTATATTGTTGACATTTTCCTCATTTATCATTCAGTTC
>JXSR01S015559.1:18502-33095 GCA_000969725.1 Ophiothrix spiculata
ATATGGCACATATAAATTTGCAAAATATAAATACAAATGCATTTCTGAAATAGAATTTGAAAAACGTTGTTTGGTTACGATCTTATGGGCGAAACAAATTTTAAGAGCGCCCTCGAAAATGCTGATTTATACCAATTAGCACGAGAAGAGGAGGATTGATTTGATTTTTTTTTTTTGCTACCAAGTGAAGCGTATTGTTAAATTAGACAATTACATGGAAGGGCGATGAAACATTACTCCGCGCTTTTGCGCTAACACCCACCCCTTGTCAACTAAAGTGTTGAGTGAAAAAGTCCTTATATTTTCAAATTTTCACGAGAAATTAAAATGGATAATCAAATATATTGTAAAAACAAATAATTACAAAATTCCTTTGTGAGAGAGATTCTCTAAGGAGATATGCATTACGGGGTACCTTTTCCATGTTAAGTTCAAAAAATATTATAAGCATGTTTGTTGAGTTGAATTATATTTACAATGCTATGTCTTATCATTTCAATAATGCTGTATAAGTGTCTATGTCTAGTATTAGTTTATTTGCTATGCACAATATATTTTTAGTTTGCTTTATATATAAATTGAAAGTAATATATTTAAGCTTGTGTTTTACTTTTACAGTAAAAGATTACATTGATGCTAGTTCAAAGCAGAAGCCAGAATCTTTATAACTAAGCATTTCAAGAAGAATGCCTTGTATGCAAAAAAAGATTTTAATTTGCTTTGTGCGTCTTGTTTCTTTGTTTTATTATTTTCTTTTACCGATATATAGAACCGCCAAGAGGCCAAGCGAGACCCCCTCCTGTGCTTGGTGCAGGTAATGATATAAATTAGTTGCTTTATTATTTAAATTGGAAAGTCAAATACTTTGTATCGGAACCATGTCATGTTACCTAGTACATCGATATATAAGCGGTTCAAATCTTTCATTGCTTGCATTTTGCAAAAGCAATAATGTGCACGCTTTAAAGTGCTTGATAAATACGTTTTAGCAAATTAAGCTTTTTGTAAAAGCTTTTTTGCATTTATTTTGCTTCTGTGTATTATATATACTCAGCAATTATTTTTTACATTCATTGTAACATTCACACATAAATTTATTTATTGACTAACACTATATAGACGGGACAGACCCAGGACATAATTAATAAATAAACCTCCCATAAAACAACTATGATTTTCTGATTAAACACACAATCACCTTTAATTTGAGCTTCTGTGCCATCTGAATTTCGACTGCATATCTAATATGGCGGCCAAAATGCTAAAAACACCAAAAATCAATAAACAATCCCATAAATCGCAACATATACTGACCAATTTGGGGGTTGGATCAATTTTAATCATATAAATTGGATAATAACATCATAAATTATCAAACAAGCTATTTGGTTTGCGACTGCAGAACCAAGATAGCGGCCGAAATGCTAAAAACATAAAAAATCAATAAAACTCACACATATCCCTAATATGCTGACTAATTTGGGTATTTGATCATTTCTAAGCATATGAACTAAATTGTATTATTTCCACTTATCAAACAGGGCCATTAAGATTGGCCTGCACATCCAAGGTGGCCGCCAAAATGCTAAAAACACTAAAATATCAATAAAAATCACATGTATCCTACTATGTGACCAATTTGGGTACTTGATCATTTCTAAGCATTTAAACTAAGTCAATTTACTCCCACTTATCAAAAAGGGTCATTTAAAATTCGCCTGCATATCCAAGATGGCCGCCAAAATGCTAAAAACACAACAAATCAATATAACTGTCCCTAATATGCTGACCAATTTGGGAATTTGATCATTTCTAAGCACATAAACAGAATTTTATCAATCCCACTTGATAATTCGGTTGCATATCTGAGATGGCCGCCAAAATGCTATGAACACGAAAAAAAATCAATAAATAATCATGTCACCAAATATACTGATAAGGCTCTATATTTGACCAATTTAAACAATATAAAGTGAATTAAAACATTTTTCAAACAGGTCCATTTAAATTATGACTACACATCCAACATGGCTGCCAAAATACTACACCCCCCCAAAAAAAAAAAAAAAATCGATGAAAACACATACATGCTTTAACACTTAAGTGACGTTGAAAGTCTGGTCAATGATAAAGCATGTAAAAAGAACCAAAATACAGAAAACAAATGTGAAAGTCGAATGAACTGTTTCAAAATGTGGCCTTAAAACCATTTTTCTGTCATGTCAAAAATTGTCCCGCCAAAATTTCAAGGACCGTGTTCCTGAAGGAATTTCCGCATGAAATGTTGCTCAAATTTGCACATTGCAAGTACAATTATATTGCCAAAATAAAATTATAAAACAATTATTTGGTTTCGATTTTATGGACAAAACTAATTTGAACAGCGCCCTCGAAAAATCACATTATGCTAATAAGCACGAAAACGAATGGATCGATTTGAATTTTTTGCCACTGAGGGATCCGCTGCGTTAAGTTTGACAATTAAATGGAGCGGCGATGTAATGTTTTTTTAAAGTTTTTGCGCTAAAACCTGGGGTAGGGCTCTAGAACCCCCCCCCCCCTGCCCTGGTCACTTAAGTGTTAATACAATTTTGAGGTATTGATTATGTTTCATCGTCACTTATCAAACAAGGTCAAACGACTTGCAGATCAAAGATGGCGGCAAAATTGCTAATAACATCACAAATGGGGGCTTTAATGCTAAAATACCACTTAAAATCGAAAAAGTACACGCATTACCAGAAAAGATGTACCATTTTTAAACTTTAAGTGAATTTTGGTAATTTGATACAAACTCACTTTATCGTTCCCATTGACTATACACAAGGCTTACAGGGATCGCTTAATGGCAACTGATATTCAACATGGCGGCTTATATGCTAAAACTACCTTATTATAATAAACAGCCCTGTATGATAAATAGGATTGATGTAATTCTGTTTAAATGCTTAGAAATGATCAAATTCCCAAATTGGTCAGCATATTAGGGACTTATGAGATTTGTATACTTTTTTTGTGTTTAAGCATTTTAGCGGCTATCTTGGATGTGCATACGAATTTTAAATGACCCTGTTTGATAAGTGGGAATTATATCATTTAGTTTATTTGCTTAGAATTGATCAAATACCAAAATCGGTCACTTTAATAGGATAAATGTGATTTGTATTGATTTTTGGGTGTTTTTAACGTTTTGGCCGCCATCTTGAATGGGCAGGCGAATCTAAAATGGATCCGTTTGATAAGTGGGAATGATATAATTTAGTTTGTATGCTCAGAAATGTCCAAATACCTAAATTGGACAGCATATTAGGGATATATAGTGTGATTCGGACAAGCTCCTGGGGCGTTCTTCTGCGTGAAGAGTGACTTTGTTTTTGTGACCAAAAATTTGTAACAGAAAGATTTCCTTATCAAATAGCGAAAGAATCATTTAAATCAGAGCAGTTTTAAGCTTTTTATAGTGCTTTTCGTGAGTGGATGTCCATAACTTCCGGTTGAGGCTCACGATTAAAAGATCCAGAAGATCCTTGGAGAAAGCCTTCTGGCCTGCTACAGCAGCCCTGATATAAATAATGTGATTAGTTATGGAGAATAAAGTATGCTGCTCACCTCTAACCCTCAATTTCGTTGAATTAGTCAGGAGAAGCAATGATTCTTGTGAATACCAACATCATATTACGAATCTTCACGACCTTATCTCTTGGAAGGAAAACATTGCTGTAACAAAAGGTGCTAGAATGTGGTAGGCTGTGATATATAACAAGGGGTGAAATTGTTTTAAAAAGGCTTCTAAAAGGAAGATAATACTATCTAGGTTTACTTGTTCTACACTTTAAAAGTGCTGAAATTATTGTTTTAAGATATGTCAGGTATAGCTTGTATACTTTTATCTGAATCACCCTATATGTGATTTTTATTAAATTGTTGATGTTTTTAGCATTTTGGCCGCCATCTAGGATCTGTAGTCGAAAACCAAATGGGATGTTGTAATCCAATTTATATGATTAAAACTGAAAAATACCCAAATTGGTCAGTATATTTGGCGATTTATGGGATTTTTATTGATATTTTTTTGTGTTTTTAGCATTTTGGCCGCCATCTTGCAGATTGAATCCTCCAGGAGTTCAAATTAAAGGTAATTTGGTGTTTAATCAGAAAATCATAGTAGTTTAATGGGAAGTTTATTTAGTAGTTATGTCCTGGGTCTGCCCCGTCTTTATAATACTTTAGGCACAAAATACATTGAAAACAATTGATGCAAATTTGATTTGGTCATTTTGTTAAGACTTCAAAATTATTCCCGAAACATATTTTTGAAGATGGGTTTGATGTTTGTACACATAACCCTTATTAATAATTGTAGTTGGGTTTTATTTAAGATAAGATATATTTAAAAAGAACTCCGTCATCTAAAACTGGACCTTTTTGATTCAAAACAATACATTTGGCTTGGTAAAGAATTTTATATACAAACATGTCAATGTTTGGCCCTCCGACCAGATCAGTTTAATCTTAATGTATTTTTCTTTGCAGATGTGCGCACATGCAACGACACACCATGCTTTATGGATGTTAAATGTGCTGATAATTTAATAAATCCAAATAGCATTGAGTTCCTTAGTGAACCCATCAAATTGTTTAGTTGTGGACCATGTCCGGAGGGTCATATCGGAGATGGCGAACACTGTAAAAGTAAGTATCAGAAAACTTTTCGTAATGTTTTGAGGCAGAAAACATTCTTTTTTGGTAACCCCAATTAGATACTGTCATATTTTGCTTCATATATGCCGAAAGTCCCTTTGGGGTTTAGGTTTTAGTTTATTGGTTTATTTCACTCACACCCTCCACAAATCTGATCAGAAAAAATTGATACCCAACCAGGATGAAGAACTCAAATAAGCACTGCATGGCACAGACATATTCGTATTCCAACTTTAAGTATGTGTTTCTTAATCACTAAGCATTTGAAAAGTAACCATTCCTCGTCTCATGAAATACAGAGGTAACAGACTCGGCGTGGAAGAGATCCACATAATGCGATTCTTTTTACATTTGACATGTATATATAAATCGTCATCGGGTAAATGCCTTGACGTTTTTGAAAAAAAAAATAACTTAACTGATAAAGATAAAATAGCTAATCATGATCGCCATTTGTATTTCCTCCTTGCTTATACCTGATTTTACAGAAGGTAAGACATTGTAAATGCTGCAATGATGATAAAAACTTCCCTTTTCAAAAAATTCTGGTGTTGCAAAGAAAATACCACTAATATTATTCGTATATATAACACAACTTTTAAGCTACCTGTAAAAATTCAGAAAACAACCGACACAAAATCACACTTGCTTTGAGCATGGAAATAGTGAGTTACCGGTATATTTAGAGTGTTCAGGTGAGTTGAATCAGTCTGAATATTTATTACATGGTGATTTAAACAAAAATACAAACACGGTGTTGCAAAGAAAATAATAAATAGTCGAATTTGTATTTATCATTCAACTTTTGAGCTACCTATACACATTCGGAAAAACTCACCTAAGAATATCCTATTAACTGCGTTGGAGGGCGTCTGATGAAGCATATTTAAACCACTTTTCAATGTGTACCATCTTTAATCAAGTATTTAAACAAAACACAACTATACAAAAAACAAGGCGCAATGACACAAAAGCTGAAAAATATTAATTTAAATTCAGTCAGAAAAGTGGAAAAAACCTGACAATGTATGATTATAAAAACAAAAATGCTACAATTATTTAAAGGTGCAATTCATGATTTTGATGTGGCCTCTTTTCTAACTAAATAAAAAGAAGAGTACAACATAAATATATACTGAAAATTTCACTTGATTCCGACCTTTCGTTTCCAAGTTACAAGCTTTTTAGCGTTTTGAAAATCCCCATAGACTTCTGTGTTGTAATTACTGTCGGGGCCCCGACAATAATTAGAAAATGACACATTTTCTCACTTTTCTCAAAAATGCAAGCTCATATGAAAGAATGGTTTGGGGATCGTAACATATACCACTTGAGGATTCTAGTAAGCTAAAAAACTCAATTTTGATAGAGGTGACCTTGAGGGTGAAAAGTGGATCATGAATTGCCCCTTTAATGATTAAATGATTAAATTTCCAAAGTGATTCTAATTTGAATAAAAATAACACAAATCTTTCAATAAAAAGAAACTATTTTAATATTTTTGGAACGTTTTTTGAAATCAAACATTTAAAGGGGCAGGTCCACTGTCTTTGTTATGTTTAATGTTACAATGAATTAAACAGGTTGCAACTTATTTTTCGTAGTCTTCCTTGATTGTGGTAACTTATATATACATGTATATGCATGATAAAAGCATAAAAAAGAATGCATTTGCCATTGCATTTACTTTCTCTTTGTATGTTTTTTCTTTCAATTGTCTCTGTTTGATTCAATATTAGGCCTTTTCTTATGAACCATCTCAGACAGCACTACAAAGTATTCTTCAAGCTATAATATATTTAATGGTCTCTAACTTTGAAATGTATGTCTTAACACTAAAGTATATAAGGTGTTTTAGAATCCCGTTAGTGCACAAGGGGCCATATGCACCCTGGATTTTGAATGCTTTAAAAACAATGTTCTGCACATTATTTATCTTTAAAACTGTACACAGTGATACCCCAACTCAATTAACACTTAAGTGACCAAGGTATTTCCCACCCGTTGGTGCCCAAGGGGGGGGACCCCTTAAAAAACACCCTTCCGGTATGAATTTTACGTTGAAAGTCTGGTCAATGATAAAACATGTGATAAGGACCAAAATACAGAAATAGTTTTGAAAATCGGATGAACCGTTTCAAAATGGCGGCCGAAAAACCATTTTCAAATTTGCACATTACAAGTACTATTACATTGCAAAAATAAAATTAGGAAAAAGTTATTCGGTTTCGATTTTATGGGCAAAACAAATTTGAACAGCGCCCTCGAAAAATTACTTTATGCTAATTAGCATGAAAACGACTGGATCGATTTGAATTTTGTTGCAACCCGCTGCGTTAAGTTTGACAATTACATGGAGCGGCGGTGTATATTTTTTTGCGTTTTCAAAAACTGTTGTAGGGCCCTAGAGACCCCCCCCCTGGTCACTTAAGTGTTAAATTTATATGAAACAAAAAAAAAATCGTCATTCCGTTTCTAAATGGCGGTCAGATATTTAATTCGTTTTATTGGGTTATGAAATCCAGGGTCCATATAGATCCCCCTTATGCACTTAAGGAAATGGACTACCTTGAATAGGTTGAATTCCGCCATTTTTGGCTTTATAAATTGTAGAGGACAATTTTAGCTTTTAAATAGTCTTTGTTTCACCAAAATCGGAGCTTCGGTTCCAAAGTTATGGCCTTTGTTCTGTTGCGGAAAAAAATAATTTCTTTTGTTTTTTATTGTTTTTCAGCCGGTGATATTTGTTATGTATTTTATTGTTTTTTCAACCAGCGTTATCTATTATTTTTCCTTCAAAAATTCATAATTTGAAAACGGAGTGACCTCTGATTGTAGTTTTTTCACCAAATGCTTGGATAATTCAAGTAGTTTATTTTGTTCGAGGTTAGAATAATTAAATGGCACCTAATTTGCATAATTATATCAAAACAGTGTTTCTAGACTTTATCGAAGTCTTTCCGGATGCGTTGATTTTCTTCAATTTACGGCTTCCTATTTGAAAACGATACATGCTATAACCACCAAATTTGGACAGAATGTACTCCTCGAGCAGAGCCTTTTTTGGAATTTCTATTTACTTTTTGAGAAAATGTTCAAAACAATTCAAATTTTGACGCATTTTTTTTAAATCATGATTTTTGCCAAAGTTTTCCCCTTTTTATCCAGAAATCTCAAAAGAGGGCTCTGTTACGCATTTTTATAGATCCTTGAGTACCAATTAGTAAAAAAAAGCTTTCAAAAAAATAAATTTAGGTATTGAAATACTACCATATGAAAAAATTGGTATGTCAAATAACAAAAAAATCATTTTCAAGGTACTAGTAATCCATCCCTTAAGTGTTAACGCGGCATAAATTAAATACACTTATTACAAAGTAGCTCGAAGTCCATTTACAGTTAAAAATGCTCAGATTATATCTCTGGTGGAATTTGCATATATGATGGTGCAACAAGATATATGGTAGCATAATGAAATAATGCAGATACTATGTACACACTTAAAATTAGGCAAACATACAACATATTTCTGCGCAAATATCTACTCAATGGAAAAAATACCAAAATAGATCTATATACTACCCAACAGGTAATAATATAATAATTTTTTATATTGTTTTCCTTCTCAAGCAACCTTCTTCTTTTAATATATAACAATCCGATAATAGTATATATTTTATATGTCCATGACCATACTTGAAAACTTCACAATATGAGTCCATGGTTGTGCATTGTGAAATAATACAGAGATAATGGAAACTTGAAGGAAAGATCAATTCTGAAAATTAGGACCAAGACGTGCACAATTTTTTTTTCATATCAGATGTTACCAGGAAACGTGAAAATTGGATTGTTTTATGTTGTTTTTGCAATTGATGATCAGTAAATATTTTCTATGACCTTATGAGCAGAATACGGCATCCGGATTCTCAATTAGAGATTTCCGAGGAGCATCTCAGCCAAAACATAAGAACATCCTGCCGTAATTCCTACGCATTGTTTTGTTGGTGTAACTGCTTGTTATCCGGTGCATTATTTCAGCAAGAAATCTTGATAGAGTTGACATGTGGATGTGATGAGAAAGATCATCTCCATTTATTGCCCAGTCAATGAGAGCACGTTGACTGCAGTGATGAAACTAAAATTAAAATCTCCGGCTATGACAAACCCATCAGAGCACGCAGACGCTTTTACAATAGAGAGATAGAGGTACAGGTTTATATGCAGGTTGAAATTTGGACTCGATTGTCATAGAAGGTAGTCTCAGTCAGCACAAAAACAGACTAATTTACTACTTGTACTATTTGTTGGATACATCTTAGGCAATTTGTGCTTTAGCAAGACAATGCTATATCCACAGATCAGGATGGCAAATCTTCAGATATGGACGCTATCGAAAAGCTGGAATAATGTAAAACGTCGGATTAACAGCAACCCACCAATGTGTAGAAATTGCGCCATTCTTTGATTGTGCGTGGGCTCACATACCACGCAAATCACACGCGGAACGCATGCAATAAGAGTTCAGACATCGTATGTTTCTCATGGAGGACAAATATTGACTGATCATAAATAACAACGAGAACTTACAACGAACAAAATGTGTATCACAGTTCCTGACAACATTTGGAAGAAACTAACCGATATGGTTTATTTCACTAATTGAACAATTTTGTGCGCTTATTTGGATTTTTAAAATGTTTTGTGTTTGTTTAAAGTTCCAAT
This sequence comes from Ophiothrix spiculata, assembly GCA_000969725.1. Taxonomy (NCBI): domain Eukaryota; kingdom Metazoa; phylum Echinodermata; class Ophiuroidea; order Amphilepidida; family Ophiotrichidae; genus Ophiothrix; species Ophiothrix spiculata. The sequence continues at coordinate 27,929 of JXSR01S015559.1, forward strand.
TGAATACGCCAGTCTAGGAAAGGCCCAACTCCACATCATTGTGGTCATTCTGAATAGCTAGCCCGTAGTTTGTTCCCATTTCACGTTCGCAATATTCAATGCGAGTTATGCACAATGTTTAAATACATATCTGTCTAAAAAATTAAAATACTTTTGTTGATATCAAATTTGATGTTCTATTTTCTATACAGTGTGGTGAAGATTTGCTTGAAAATTCTGATAGGAAAGCATTCCCTAAAGTTTGACAACAACGGATGAGAAATACCTAGATCATTTTAATTACTGATGTCAAAGAAAATACAAACCCAACATATATTGTATGTTGATATTCTCTTATTAAGCCCACGTTTTTCAACATACGCTATTACTAGTTTGCTTTTGGTCAATCTTGACATGCTTACTTTCTGTGTTTTATTTCAGAATTACCGACACCTATTAATGTACCAACAGAACCTTTCACAAATAATGCTGAACCTACCAAAGAAACTCCAACAGTAACTACTATAATGACTACAACATTAACCCCAACAACTACAGCTTTAATAACAACAACTCAAACAACAACTGCTCCAACAACAACACCGACAACGGCACCTACAACAACACCGACAACGGCACCTACAACAACACCGACGACTACACCACCTACAACAACACCGACGACTACACCACCTACAACAACACCAACAACAGCACCTACAACAACACCGACAACCACACCACCAACAACAACACCGACAACAGCACCAACAACAACACCGACGACTACACCACCAACTACCACGCCGACGACTACACCACCGACCACCACACCGACAACAGCACCTACAACCACACCAACAACTACACCATTAACAACAACATTGCCAACAACGACGCCGACAACAACACCTCTTACAACTACACCTACAACTATGCCCACTACAACACCTACAACTACACCAATGACAACAACATTACCCACTACAACACCAACGACTACACCAATGACAACGACATTACCAACAACAACACCGACAACTACACCACCTACCACTACGCCAACTACGTTACCAACGACAACTGCAACAACAACAGTACCTACAACAACTCCTACAACAGCACCAACAACAACAGTTCCCACCACAACACCGACAACTACACCACCAACAACCACGATGCCAACAACAACACCAACAACTACACCACTTACAACTACAATACCAACCACAACACCGACAACAACACCACCTACAACAACAATACCAACAACAACACCAACAACATCACCTCCTACAACAACGATACCGACAACTACAGAACCACCAACTACAACTCCTCCTCCTCCTGGGGTTCGAATCGTCACAACGGACAGACTTGCAGAACATGCACTTCTACCTGGGGTTGACATCCGGGTACTCGTTCCTGGTTCTAACATAACAAGAGTGTACACAGAAGACCGTACGGGTGGTTCTGGTTCAACTCTTCTTGATTTACCCGAGGAAGATCCTGTTATCATTACCTTCTCAAGAAATGGCTACCTGAAAACATCGATGACTTACAAGTTTGAGAGAGTTGGAAGTAAGTTGTTTAGTTACTTGATGTTTGTCTTACTTATTTTATATATATTTATATACGTTCCTGATTTGATTTTTTTTTTTTCATTTTCCATTACTTTTGTTAGACAATTTTCCATCATAATTGAATAAAATGACCTCTTGAGTCATTGAATATTGTAAGAACACAGACGCAGTAATCTTTCAATAAATACCATATGGAATGAAAAATATTGCAAAGGCGCCTTACAACTGATGACTTGTTTTTGTAGACAAATACTCGGGTTAATGTCATCAAGATGCAATACAATTTCAACATTTCAATCTTTTATATGAATAATACTTTTTTAATTTCTACTTTCTTATCACAGGGAATGTTATTACAATGCCAATGAACAGAGCACCAGAATACAGAGACTTTGTGTGGCGGTCAGGGTTAGGAGCAGAATTTGAGTTTAGGAAAAATACAATGAACCCATTCAAAGTTACAGTTGCACCAGGTAAAGATATCCCAAACGTTATCGGTTAAGAGTTAAATTAACACACCGTACGCCAAGTTAAAGGAAATTGTAGATAAAGTAAACGTTTTCTTATTTGAAAGCCGACTTTGATCAGTAGGCGATAAAGTTATTTTCTATCAAACAAAACTTCAACATCGCAGTGTGTTTAAGTTTTTAGATTTACCGGAATAATCAGAAAAATATGCCTTTATCTACTATTTGGGCGGATTACAGTGATCCAAATATGGGACTTTTAATGTTTCCCTTATATAATAAATTGTTGTTAAGCATGTGAAGTATTGTCCTTGATCGGCATACCTAAATGTAATACATAACACTCATTATATCAAACTCTCATGCCCTACCGAATTGAATGGAAAAGAGGGGAGATATAATATACCCTTTAGAAACTGCTATTTTATTATTCATGTGTGACATTAATATTGTGAGATTAAACTAAACAAACTTGCACCCAAAATACGTTAGTTCTGTTTGAGATTGCCGATTAGAATTAAACAATGGATATATGAAAGTCCATTTCATGGAATATAAAATGCAACTTCACATATTTTATGACTATTCATTAAAGTAGGAATAATAACTTGAAAAGAATTTTAGGACACAAGAACAAATTTCAATGAGTTATCTATTAAGAAAACTAAAGTTAAAATAATTTTAATAAGTTAAAAAGTCAGCTAAATTACAATCCTTCACATTTTCTTTTTAGGTGCTTTAGATGTACCAGAAGGTGAAAAAATGACATTAGAATTTAAAGAGGTTGATGTTTCAAATGCTCAGGACCTACGTGAAGCTCCCGAGTTAATTGGAGCTCATTTTCCAGATAGAAAAGAGGACGGTAAGTAGTTATTTACATGTCATGATGTTTTATCATGAAGCAAAAATAATACATGGTCGCTTTCTGGCACATGTGTACATTTGTTGGATACTGTCATTATTTCTAAAGCAAGGTATCGCTATCGAATGAAAATGTGACTTACCCAGTGACCTACCCAGTGATTTGTATATTATTGCATTCCTAGTTCAGAAGGATTTCAACTCTATTGCTGTCTCAATAAAACTCTATAGAAACTGCGACCAAGGCCCCAAATCTGATTGTATCGAATATTCATATTAGAATTTCTAGCCAGAACTTCTCATTTAGGTCAGAAAGTCTAGCGACGCCAGGCCTAAGGGAAATACGTCAAGTTGATAGTCTTTAATCATGTTAATAGTCTCAACATGATGTGAAGTGTGAACCTATTGCGACTCGTAGAAGTTGCAATGCGGTATGTCCAAAGGTGCAAAGTGTATAAATTTTGTGAAGACGAACGAACTTTACACTTGGTGCAGACGAACAAAAAACAATTAACAAAGTGCAAGAATCATGCATTATACCACGACTCAAGAGTTTAGGCACAATTTAGAGTATTTGGCTATTATACTAACTAAATCTTCTTCCCATCCATCAAGACAATAATTATTGTCAAGCGCCAGTTAAGATGCACCGGAGGGCTAAACCACAATAAGTTCAATCAAATAAAAGCCCGGTCATTTTGCTTTATTAACTTAAAGTTGGTATTTCACTAGAAAATATTTTTGTTTACTACATGGTATACCGTTTTTCAATACATGCCGATCCCTCATCAGTTTAGGTTCACACTTTTTGCCCCCTGGAGAGTAAGCAACAAGCAATCTAAGGGTGGAACCTCACAAAATTCATTTCAGAGGTCCCAGTCAATCAGTAAAAGATGAATTGCATTTTAAAATACCAATCAAGGTGTAGTATGACACTCCCGTACCATCAGTCAGAGTGAACAAGCCATAGAGTTTCATGGTGAAAGCTCTCAAAGGTGAGCACTTTATTTGCTTTGAGAAATAGTTTAAACCTTCAAATCAAGGTGTAGTATTGAATCTATATATCGCGCAAGGTTCTTATAATAATGAATAGATCATTGAAAAAATGACAAAAGGACATATTCCTGCACCTGAAAATTGTTCATCCTTTGATAACTCACCTTTATGATAATGACTTTTCTTCATGTACAGATTACGTTTTTGAAGGATTAGAAACATTTGGAATGGTTGAAATTACAATAGATGAATGGACCAAGTCAGATCCATCAGATATCAGATTATTTCTACCTCTTACTATTGAAATTCCACTTCGTAATTTACCACCAGATGTGAGGATAGGAGACAAACTGGAAGCCTGGTCATATGATCCTTATAGAGGTAACTTTGCCTAACAATGTACTATATAATAATTGCTTTTCGAGTAAACGTTTTCTATATAACACATTTTGCCGCGTTGTTTTTTTCTTTTTGATACTAAATTTTGAGTGTCAGATTACAAAATATTGGTGATTTAATGTCACTTTTCAGAGATTTGAACCGAAAGACAAGCCTTTCCAAAAGTGGTGTTTACTCCCATTACTTTTTTACTCTTTATAGAGTCGAATTACCAGCTAGCAGCACATACCACTATTTTGAGTAGTTTTCACTCTTTTTAATTGTGTTTTTTCCTCTTTCCTGTTTATAGTGTAAACATTGTGTAAACATGTACAATCTGAATTGCGAGAAATAAATTACGGTATCTCGATATTTATTATAATCAGTGCAAACCCATATTGGTTTTTCGAAATTCTCATGTACATCTATATAATTTTTCCCTTCAATGTACAGGAGTTTGGCTTTTTGAAGGTAGAGGAGAAGTAGATAGAGGACGAGGACCTGAAAAAATATTTAGATTTTATGCCAGACATTTATCCTGGTGGGCTGTAGTTAGGAGAATAGATACTACAAACTGTGTGACAGTTAAGACCTGCTACGACAAGAAGTGCCTTACTCCTGCACCCAATGTACCTGTCAGGTTAGTCATTTTAGGTTCAATTTATTTTTAAAGCAACAATCAATATTGTTTTCATACAATTTGAAATCATATTTATCAGAACAATGCGTGATTTCCAAACAATATAATCTAAGGCCTTTTTATTACATCGTCATGTGAGTGCAATATTTGCAATAGCTGCCGTTTGTCATAAACTAGCACTGTACAATGTCCAATCTTGTGTCAGTGGCTCTTGAAATGTTTCCTCAGGTAAAAGTATCACCTGAAGATACGTTTCAAAGAGC
>JXSR01S015559.1:57115-68019 GCA_000969725.1 Ophiothrix spiculata
TAAAGAATACTTGTTGTTTAGAAAAATATTATTTTTAAAACGTAACTTGGTTTAAGTAATAGCTGAAGTTTCAAGTTTCAGATGAAAACATCAACTACGTGATTGTAAATACCCAGATACCAAAGTTAGTTGACGCAACGTTGGGCCAACGTTTTCATATGGGTATAGGTACCAAGCCTTCTCAAAGGACGGTCCACGAACCATATTCGACCGCGTCACCCTCATTCAAATAAATAGACATAAATATAATATTGAGCAATATTTACTCCTCGCGCATTTGAAATTATAAATTACCTGCAAACACAGTAAAATCTAAATTTGAAATCTTGAAAATTGAATTTTATCCAGAAAAACATTCCGGTGGACAATTGTTTACCTTTGTCAGGCCAAAAGTAGACAATTGTCTACCGTAATGAACTCTTTTCTCGAAAACGTCATTTTTTTAAAAAAGATTTTATAAAAGCAACACTGAAAACAAAAAGCTTGTTTTTCGGGGTGCTTTACTAAAGTAAAATACACTTGTTCAGCCCGTGCTATCAGTTTTTACCACGGTTTTACGATTTATGTACCAAAGCGGACGTATACAAGACTCGTATTGCAGGAATAATAGTTGTGGAGTGGGCTCTAAAAATTGGATTTGGAAGTTCTACGACAATACAACTTCTAGTACAGCTTCGATAACTCGTAAACGCTTTCATCGGGGCATTTACGAACTCGTTGTACCACTTGGTTTTACTAGTGGTTTTACGATGTTTAAAATGCACGCTGTTGCTATCACACGACGACAACTTTTATTAGCACACGAGAATTGTCGTGGCGGGTTGGAGATAGGAGTTGGAAATAGTGAAAATGGCAGGTAATATTTCTAAGTTATATTTGTTTTGGAGTGAGCACTGGATGTTGCTGTTGTTGTATTGCGTAGAATCGTGATCGTATGAAGTGTCATTCACGGGTGAATTGTGTGCAAGCATATTCATATTCATTCATATTCATATTTATTTTCCATAAAAAACAATACAATAAAAAACAGCAAAATAACATTTAAATACACGCATAAATAACCCTTATGGAGGAATAGACCAGAAGGCCAGTAAGGCCAGATAGAAGCCTATCCCTTATATAATCAAACAAAAAATAAACTCAAAGAACACATATTTGCTCAACACAATACAAGACAAAGGGACAAAGGATGTCGGGTCTAAGATAAATTTGAAATTTCAATTCATTCGAAGCTTAAGCTTCTCTCGTAGACTGTGGTGCAAATGCAGAAGATTAATCATGTTAAGCTTACATTCAGTGTGTTCGTGAATGACATTTTATGCGATCACAATTTTGCACACCGCAAGAATGGCACTGTCCAGTGCTCATTCTGAAATATATATAACTTGAAACATTGTCTGTTTGCCATAATATCAGTTTCCTGTTGTCTGATCGTGCCTCAGACATCGTACATCACATTTGTCATGTTTGTGAAACTGTTTCGTTCCGCCAGTCAAACGAGTTCTGAACTTTGTTGAGCCTGTCCAACTAACCAATATTAGTAGGATGAGACATCGTTTTTACGATCCTATACGTTGGTACAGCAGGTTTTAAATTCGTAAAGTCTATGCCGTACTAATCATTTCGTTGGTAAAGCACGTAAGTTCAGCATGCCTATATATAGCATCGTTTGTCATGCCGTACAAATCATTGATTAGTAGAACGAGACATCGTTTTTACTAATTTCTGTTTAGTAGAACTTACGACATAATGTTTTCAGTGAATTTAGATTTTATAGTGTTCTGCATTTTGGTCGTTCTAATATTCTTTATTTCTTATGCAGTTGTTATTATCGAAGTTGTTTATGTACTTTGCACTGCTAATATTTTTCACAACATAATTTGGTCATTGCTAGTATTGAAATGATAGACCATGATACGTTAATATCAGTGGTTGATTTGCACCAATCTTGCAAATAATCAATTTATTAACAGCATAATAATATTTAGTGATAGCTAGTACCTTGTGACAAGTGAAAGCGAGTATGATTTACATAGATGTTTGGTCCCCTTTTGTGCTCAGAGCAGGAGCGAATGATCTAAGTTTCAACAATAACTCACCATATCTCGTTATACAGGAGCGTACCGTTGTTGATTTTTGAGGCAATCAGAGTTGATATTTAAATTATTCAAAAAGTAGCACTTTTGCTTGAGATTAGTCTGCTAAATATATCTGTTAAGCTGAAATTTAAAAGAACTTAAAACTGACACCATTCAGTACGATTTCAGAAAGATTTTCGTTCTTGAAAGGTATTTAAACGCGCTACAGAGCTGTTCATCAAATATCAACTCTGCATCCGACACTGTAGTTTGAGGTATTCATTTTTAACCAAAAATCATATATTTGTCCACAGAAAGTTGAAAAAGCAGTACAAATAACTAAAATGTGTTGGATAATAATTGAAGCCATTCTCAACATTTTATTTTATTTTGGTTGAAATTTTGAGCCCGTTTATTGGTATATTTTGCAAATTCAGATTTGTGCAAAAATGATGGCGCTATACATATTTCAAATTATTTGATTATATTCAATTATCGACTATATTGTTTGATCTGTGAAGATAGATTTTGGCTGAAAATGATAAATTATATGTTCTTGACGTCAGATGCTTTATTTGCATATCTAATTTCAGTAGTACACACCAGCATATCCATATTACATCCAAAATGAGGTTGTTTTTTTATGAATAGTGCCATCTATTTTGACACTTACAAATACAATTTCCCTTTTTCTATTGCATTTAAACAGCAGTGCCGATGCGTAGGCGTATTTTTATCACGCTCGGATGGCTAAAGCCACGCTCAGCCAGAATTCAGCTCGCTGAAATATCGCTTATTTTATTTTTATTTATTCATGGAAAATGACAGGAAAGCCCGTTTTTGACATGCGTATGAATATTCATGAGTTCGGATGCCCTAGTATAAAAAAGCCTGTAAACTCGCCACAGTAGCATAGAATCTCAAATAAAACTTGCACTTAGAAGCATAGATGTTATGAAAACATTTTGAAATTAAAAAAAAATGAAAAAATGGAAAATATTAGTGTCTTTTCGTGTGATTTTGCGAGCGTTTATTTTCCTTAAGTGAGGTCAAATTAGGTCTTTAATTTAACCTTAAATCTACGGTCCTGGACATAATATATTTTAGCCACTTTGTAAAAAGACAGCGACAACACTTCTTTATCAGATTTACTTAAAAAAATCGGTAATTTTGGGTAAAACACGCCTCGCGTCAGAGATTGTAACGCTTGGTCCAAAGAGGTCAGGCTGAGGTCAAATAAAACATTACATTTCTACGCAAAACATCATATAACCCCGGAAGTGAACAATTAAGCGGCACTTGTCTATTATTACATATATATAGTTAAAACACCCTCTTGTAGTATTCGTGATCGGATAGCCTAGCGGTTACGCTACTCGCTTTTGATGTCGGCGCCTTCTTTTTCTTTTCTTTTTTCATTTTAAAACAAAGTATTATTTTTTCCATCGATTGATATTCATTTAATAAACTACTTAAAAAAAAAATATTTCGATAAACATGATAAAATCATTTCCTATACCCGTAACAGTGGATGCGACAGTCAAGCCATGAGCTGCTGCAATCACATACATGGTTTGGTCAATGACATCAGATTTGCCTAGATATAGCCCCAGACCTCCGAAAGGTGTAATTTTTCGTTTACGATGTCCGCTGTATTATCGGGATAATGTGTTGACCGACATCGTGCCCTTTTCATAAGTCTAATTGTACTGAATTTTCCCTTCTTTTATTAACTGATTTTAAAAGTCTTACACGAAAGATATATTTTTCAAATTTCATGAATGTAAGGTCTGATACCTAAACTTGCAGTTTATATTGTTTAATTCACATAAAAACTGGTAAAACAAGCAGCGCGTAAGTATATGTGACCTCATGATTTTTAAAGCTGAAAAATGGCAATTTTGTTTACAATGTAATAAAATGAAGATTTTGTTATTCCTAACAGTCAAACAAAGACATGTTTAATTGAAAAAAAATATTTTCATCCATATCTTCATTTTTTATTTGCATTAATCCCCTTGTAATAATAGGGGTTCGAAGTCCGAACTATCCGACAGGTCACGTCAAGAAAAAAAAAATATCGCGACTAACTTTTTAAATATTGATCGCCAGATCGAAAATGTAAATTGCTCATTAAGCTCATTTGCATAGGATCTAAGTACTGGTTGACGCTTACCCTTCTACTAAGCAAATTGTGATGCTCCTTACTTAACAAAATTGGATGTTTCTTATAGCAACACTTCTTGCATTATCCGACCGAGCAATATCAAGTGACTATAATATCCTATCTGGCACTATGATAGTTATCCCCATGGCCTAATCAGTGGTTCACAGCGAGAAGAACAGAACTTGAGTGCCTGGGTGCAGCCTCAGATGCATGACATAAGATACAAATGCACTCTCCACTTGAAGGATGTAACACCATTCTCAACAACTTACAACTAAACTCTCTGGAAAGCCATTCCATACATGTACTGCTGTGTGGATAAAAGTCCACCCTGGACAAAATCGAGTACACAAATAGTACAACATTCCTAAGGTGCACATTTGGAACATCATTTAAGTGCAATTTGAGTACATTTATAGTATACAAATTTGTACTATATTTGTACTAAAACTGTACTATAATTGTGTTCCAAATGTGCACCTTACTCTCTAAATGTAAACGAGTGAAAATTTCGCTCCCCAAAAGAGTGAAACTCTTGTAAACCACTCAAAAAGGAGTGGTTTTGTATGTTAAACAGCAAATTTCAACTCATAAAGACTGAAAATCACTCCAAAAAGAATGAATTTCCACTAGTTTGAGTTTCAAAAAAAGAATTGTCCTGCGTTTAACTCCTCAAACGAGTGGAAATTTACTCTTTTTAGAGTGATTTTCACTCTTAATGAGTGGAAGTTTGGTGTTTAACATGCAAAACCACTCCTTTTTGAGTGATTTATAAGAGTTTCACTCTTTTGGGGAGTGAAATTTCCATTCGTTTACAATTAGAGAGTAGGAATGTTGTACTATTTTTGTACTCGATTTTGTCCAGGGCTGCAGCCAGTGGAAACAGTAATTCTAGAAACAGGTTTCGCAAGAACATGGCAGGGCATCGATTGACTTGAACGAGTGGCTCTCCTGACAACATATTGATGAGGAAGCAAAGCATGAAGGTCTGCCGGACAAAAACTGGCATGCATCTTGTAGCTGATGGTTGGTGTAGCGAAGAGATGTTGAGTTTTGATTTTGCTTCAACCTCGTCCACACTGATTAATCAAAGTGTCTTCCTTTAGATTGAATCCAGCAGTCCATGTGTAGTTGTGCTAGCACTCATCCATGGGGTACCTCATGGACTGCGTGTTAAGGTGGATTCATACTTTCATACATTCGGTACCGAATGTATATTTGTGACGTCAAAATATATTCGGCATCGAATAAATAGTATGAACCAGAGAAAGATATATTTATATCAATACGTGCTGAATAGTGCTGTCAAGCGGGCTATTTAAGTCTACAGTCCCTAAATGGGTCCCGCTCGGCGGAACGTCATCTTTACTGCAAGTTTTTACTTTCTTACACACATCAGAATATCACAATTGTTGGCGTACATATGGAATAGAGTCTTTGATTTATACATGTAACTTTACTAGTGATTTTACGTCCATTATCAAGGTCAAAATTACGTCAACAGACTTCTTCGAAAAATTGACACCTTTTTCGCCGAAACCTCATAATTTTATGATGTTCGAACGATTCGACTGTTTTCATATTTTGACAGATTGCAGGCTTGATACTTTTTATTGAATTACAAATAATATTTTATAAATATGTTGTGTTGATTTTGAATGAAAATGTAACAAACCTGCGTTGTTTTGCCCGAAAAACCGGACGTGAATTACGATTCTGAGTTAGCCGTGTTTGAGCTGTGACTTGCCTGTTTTTAGTATCTACATTATCTACATTTTGTCTGATATACGCATTCGCATAATTAACTTACAAATTGAGCATTCCAATGAAGCAAAAATTGCAATTTTTATGTAAACAAAAAGGAAAATACGGCATTCTAATGTTTATGTTTTAGATTTTAGTTCACGATCTCAACGCTGCCTGCATAGCTCAGCTGTAGATCGCTCGCCTCGTAATGCATGACTAATCCCTGCCATAATCGATGGTTCTAGTCCCCGCAAATGCAGTGGAAACTATTTATCTTTTCATGATTAAAAAGTACTTTGGATTCACATTTTCCTGAGCAGATGGATTCCCTCAACCCTTAATCCGTTTCAACTCGGCATAGTCACCCAGTTCGTTCGGTGTCGAATGATTTTGATGTCACAAGTATACATTCGGTACCGAATGTGTGACAGTATGAATCCACCCTTATAGTTTAGAGCATCAGAGCGTGACAGATGATTTGACAACCACCAAAGGAGGTCAAGTAGATACCCAGCAAATTTTATACAACTTAGATTTTGAAGATAGCATTGCTTTTTGGAGTCATCAATTCCACATACGCAGGTCTAGCTGACGTGAACCTCTAGCTAGCTCTCAGTGCACCAAAAAAGATTTATGACCATAAACTGCTAGTGACTCCTTCATTTTGTTAGTGAAAAGTAATCCCAACCACCATGTAAATTATTTCAGATTCCTGGGTTCCGTGATGGGATCTCGTGATAATATTAGACTTGAAAAGGAGAGCCCTTGATCGCTTTCACAGCTTTCTGCAAACTAGAACCTCTTTGGAAAAGTTCCAGCATCCAAAGATCGAGCTGTTCAACACTACTTGTGTTATCGTGATAAGTCAAGGGTAACCTCTCAGGATATGGAGAGAGAGATCAACTCAGTTCGCATTTCATACTTACCGCGTTTTGTTAAATATCAAGAGGTTAGACAGAGCACAAAACGATACCATTCACTAACTGACAGAGACCGCTACCCTCGTTTAAAGAGTGACGATCGTACCTTTTTGCTTTTTGAAATTTAGAAACAAATGTCTAGGAAGGATTTTTTCAAATTTTTGATTTTTATCTTATTTTTTAAAAAATTGCCAAAAAATAGGCTACAAATTGCAACTTTGGTGGCTGGGTGGGATTTTTTACATGTTTTTACCTATTTTTGCCATAAAAATAAATAAAAATGAGAAAACCTTTCCTAAACATTTTTTGTAGATTCCAAAAAGCAAAAGGGTCCAACATTTCAGGAATGCAAGTTTTCGTTATGCTTTCCATAAATATGTTTATGAAAAAATATGGTTTTGGGCATTTTTTGCCAAAATAGACACTTTTTGTCAAAAACTGATATCATCATCATGTTCAAGGTAAAAATCCACTTTAAAATGTATACTTTTATATAGTGTATGCAATTAGTTTGAGAGTTAGAGTACAAAAAAAGTTTATGCTAGTTGAAGGTCTACCCCAGCCTTAAAATCCAGAAGAGTGCCCATTATGATTTTCAAAATGACCGCAAATATATTTTACGCAAAAAATAGTTAGTATAAGAACATTGATTAAGGAAAATTATCAATCAAAATTGGTAAACATGTTTAACGGATTGCAATAGAACTGCTCTCTCATATTTAAATATTTCAAATCACAAATAACATTTATAATAGATTCCAAAAACAGGTAAAATACATTTGTGACGTTCACTATGAACTAAGTGGTATTAAAACAGCATTACAAACATTAAAAAAATCAAATTTATCAATTTAAATGGTTTTGAAGAGCTTCAACACAGAAATGTGTGAAAAAAATGTGGTTAACCTATTTTAAATCTCAAATGGTAATAAATTAGTTACAGTGATATTAAACCAGCATTAATTAATATTAAAGAAATTGTTTTGGATTTCTACTCCCAATTAAGGTGGTTGGCATGTTTCAAACTCATAATTGTGCCAAAAATAGAGTTACTTGGCCACTCAATTTTTATACCTAGATGGCATATGGGTTAGAAAAATTAAAAACACCCATTTAAAACTGCATTTATGTTTTCATAACATGGACGAACATTTGTAACCAAATTTTGCATTAAAATTCAAAATGTTGAGCAAAATAAGACCTGAAACGTCTGTCAAACACATTTTTCAGATATTAAGTGGCAATTTTGACATAATTATGGGCGCAAATTATAAATTACAACATGCTAGCAATGCTTGTTTGGGAGAAATGTCTCTATTTTAACCCTCATATTCATTTGCCATTACTTTTTTTGAATATTCTTGAATGCTCTTCTATAACTAAGAGGTATATTGGTGACTAGTGTGGACTTTGTGGGCGTCATTATTGATTTTCCCTCTTGTGCTGTGTCAATCTTGACCAGTGTTTCTAATGAACTTTATAAAGCTCTGTCACACATCACCGTATAGAACCAAAAGTTTCACATACTGAACGTGTGCCAAACGGACAACCACCGTGTGGATAACGAGTTGGACGTATACATAACGGACAAGCCGTATTGATATTGAACGTACTTCTAACGAACACATGACGATCAACAATGAATACAACTAAACAATAATCAACTACAAGGTCAATACGTTAAATGGTCAAGAAACTGTAGAAATAATCAGTTGAAATAATGAGGAAGATGGATGTTACCAAATGTGTTCAATAAGACTGACTTTGTTGTTATATTATATATTTGGAAACAAAATTGTGTTGTAAAAAAACTATGTAGTGTTGGCCATTATCATAAGATTTAGAAAAGAATCTAACAGATACGTTATGACCATAGATTTTAAGGGGAGATATCAGGCTTTGTATACCAGCCCGTGTAATGGCGTCGTCAGCCATGGAGCTCAAATTGGAGGTATTCGGGTCCACTCGGTTCCCGCCATAGTCAACTCCGAGTGCCAAGACTTGGTTACGCGTAGAGACAACCTGCGCAAATAAAAATTCACGCGAATGATACGCCAACCTGCACGCAAAGCGTGTGTGCGTGTTTCAATAATCGCGCATTATGGCAAGGTGCGATGCATCATCGGCAAGCTATCGGCAAAAACACGAATACCACCAATTTTGTCTCCATGCGGGAATAAACATGGCGGCATGCCTTGTAGCTCCCTTGTAAATCTATGGTTATGACAGATACGTTATTTCAAAGAGGCTTCTTCTGAAACCGTAAGGGTTTATTATTTGAATGTTTTTCATGAGTTATGAGTAGTTGAAATTTTATGAAATTTTAAATCTCTGAGACCAAAGGTGCACGCTTTATCGGAGAGTGAGCCTTAAGGGAGGGGGGCGACAATTACTCGTTACTCAATTTTACGTTTTTGCAAGTTTATTTTGTACCATAACTTTTTAACAAAGTTATGGTACAAAATAAACTTCAAGATACATTCCATCAAGAAAGGAATTTTCGCAAGGAACATGATGGTGATGTTGATTTTTGACCAAAAATCACATTTTTCGCGAAAATCACAAAAAACACATTTTTTGTCATTTGGGCTTTCAGACAAGCTAAAAATAACATTTTTTTTAAAAAAGATGTTGCGTCATTCTTATTAAGAATTGTGGCCAGTTTTTTGGTTTTCATGCCAAATAAGATCAAATCCCCCTTAATGACCACGGATAATTTTTAAAATGTGTTTATGTTGCTCAGGATGTCCTAAAGTACATCCATATTTAATATAAAACCAATCGGAGCATTTTGAAAATTTGTTCTTTGACATATGAACTGTGACCTTTGGGGTCAAAGGTCACATAGACTGGTTCAGTATTTTTTTTTGCCAATCTATCTGTGCAAAAAGAATAATTATAACGCCTTTTACTTGGCAAATATTGAATTTTAATGTTTTTTTAAACCAAATTAGACCCGGAAGTGACCCTTGAATTTTGAATTTTTTGTACCAGGTACAAACTCTGTATGCTGACTAAAGACAATTCGTATGCCCAAACCACGTCGCAATTGATTGTTTCCTGTTTGAGTTGAAACTTTTAAAAGCAAAATCATACTTTTGACTCCTGTGACCCCTGCGTGCATGGAAATCAGTATAGGGGCGGCCGGGCCGCCCCACTTTTTTGCTAAAAAAAAGAGGAAGAAAAAGTGACCAAAACAAGATCAAGATCGAAATTGAAAATACTTAATACAGACTCTTGAAATCCAGGAAACTGTTAGTCCAGAGTACCTTGCTCACATTTGCTAAAGTTTTGCTGATTCCCTGTCGCATAAAAACGCAAACAAATACGATAAGGGATATGGGTAGTTGTAAGTTCATCCTTTGCAGTCATTGTAGCAAAAAATTGTAGGTGCCACCTTCATTCTCTACTGCACCCCCTTTGCATGTGTTGTAGGAGAAAGTAATTTTATTATTATATTTTCGTTATCAATTTGGGCTCATCGGCTAACAATATCTCTACCCCCTCCCCAACTAGGAACTTCCCTCACATTTTCCCTCAGACCCCTCCACCCTTGTCCGTGCACCGTTGTTCAACACTATTAATTTGGCCGTTCCACTTTCAAATAATTTACGTAGCGACGCCCCTGCCTGCGTGACATAATTTCTCTAAGCTTACTGTTATTGTGTTCAAGTTTAATGGCAATCTTGGAATTATAGTTGATCAAAGTGTTTATAGAAGAAGAAGAAAGATCCTGAAAGAAACAGTACATAGCTGCCTGAAGCAGCTGTGTAAAAAATTGAGATCGACGAACATACGTTTCCGTTATAGACTTCTGTCTATCCTGTAGTATTCAAATTTCAGTTTTCAAATGATCCAGTTTTGTCAAAGTATATTCCATTCAATTTTTTTCTCTTTAAACCTCAGAGAGGTATAGCAATTGCTTTTATTCAATATCTTTTACACGTCTTTCTTCTTTGTTATATTTCTGTTCTTTTGATGTTTCAATAAAGT
>JXSR01S015560.1:0-16189 GCA_000969725.1 Ophiothrix spiculata
AAGGAAACAAGGAGACGTAAACCGCCTGGCCTGGGACTCCAACCCACAACCTCTGTATTACGAGACCCGTGCTCTAGCCGCTCGGCCACGGATATCAACATTCGATTTGATGATTGTGTTTTATTATTATAAAAACGTATTATTGAAAGTGGCCTCTGTTGTTCCAGGGCCAATTACATCATCGACCGAGAGCATATCTGGCACCGTGGACTCTGTGAAAACCCGGAGTGAAAAAAAAAGTAATTTTTATAGATAGTCCCCAGGAAACAGTTATTGAACGAACATGACGAAAGTGGGTTAAGGCGAAATCAGCTCGTTGTCTTTTCTGTTTGACAGAGAGTCATACGCCTAAGAGGGGAGCGTAACCGAGCGTTTAGAGCACGGGTCTCGTGATGCTCCTTCTTTGGGCGCTGCATACAGTGTATACCTGGCGAGTCTACTAGATACAATGCCATAGTGCGGATATGAGTCAATAACATATTGCTATAAACTTTCTCTCCGTGGCTGTGATATTCAAGTTCTTCATGACCAAATATTTGACAGACAGAACGGTTCTCCTAATGACTCTGCGTATGCATATACGCCTAGGTACTACTTACATCATCAACTCTTTCAATGTGATCTTTTATGTTTAGAATTTGATCCCATTTCAGCCAGGTAACAACAATGTTTTTGGTTTGTAGGGCCAGACTGTAGTTGTAATTGCATCGTAACCAAACGTCGCTTTTGACCATTGCGTGAACTTCGCGATAGTGAGCTAAAATAAATACAAGATGAAAATTTAGAATGATTAGCATAACATTCAATATATAACCAGGATCATAACCAACTGCAGTTTGAAATTTGAATAAAAGAGGTCATGGGTTAAAATTCTGTTAATATTTACTTAACTACGTTTAAGACCAAATGTAAGACCCAAATATATTGTCACAATCAATATGCGGTGATCATACACTTTGAATTGCCTATTCGGATTAGGTTGTACGTTTTTGTCAAAATGATACCAAGTCCGAATGATTTTAACATTAATAATCATAATAAAGCATTTTGAAATATTAGAATAACTTATGTTCATACATACCTGAAAGTGAAGCAGATGTTGGATCTATGTATTTGTCGCTGGTTCTCAGTGACGCGTCACTAAGCGAATACATGACGCCATTTACGGTGACTTTATAGATTTGACCGACAAACCCTGACGATTCTCTGATGCTCAACTTTAAAACGCTCTCATACGGGGGTGTAACGCCTCCAGTATAGATGGTTCCGAGTGGCTTGAACCGAGTGTCTGTGAAACCTGATTGTGCCGATTTCCGTTGCCCGGGCGCAGTGAGTTGGACTCCCGGTCCCCTGTTGATTCGCATCTCTGCGTTAAATCCTTGTACGACTGTGGTAACCAATATCCATTCTGAAAGCTGTGAAGTGAAATCATGAATGCACCCGAGTTATTATTTTTTAATAAAACGCTGAAGTGTCCAATGAAGTTCATTAAGGACCAATAAGGCCCATGAATGAACCGCTCAGACCCGGCCAACTATATATCCACTTTCTCTCACTTCCATCTTTTGTAAACTTTTAGAACATATAATCCATGGTCATATTATGAGCCACTTTGAGAAACATGGAATCTTAGCTGACCAACTACACGGGTTTAGAAAAGGACAATCTTGCGAAACTCAACTTGCAGCTCTGACTAACGACCTCAATATTATCCTGGATAATATCAGCCAAGTCGACCTCATCATCGTGAATTTCAGTTGGCAGATTGGGTTCAATCTCAAAAATCAAAAAAATGTTTTGTCATTGAGGATGACTTACAAGAGGAATCCACTCATCAATCGATATCATATGGAAGGTACTCTAATTGATGATGGATAGAGATAAAGCACTTCCCTTATCTTGGATTGGAGTTATCAATTATTGACCTTTCTTAGAACAAGCTACCATCAAAGCAAATAGAACCCAGGTCTTCTCGGAAGAAACCTTTCTTGCAGTAAAAGATCTACTATTTAAGCTGCCTACAAATCATTAGTCAGATCAATCCTAGAATACTGCCTGATAACATTGGACCCACGCCAATAACACAGTATTACCACCTTAGACAAAGTCCAGAAACGTGCTGCCCGATTTATCTTCAATGACTACTCCAGAGAATCAAGCGTCACTGGCATGCTTACCAAGCTTCACTGGGAACCACTCGATATCATCATGGAAGCCCCACTCTGCATTATCTATAAAGAATCTCGTGGTCTCATCCCAAATGACATTACTTACCTCATGCACCAACCAAACGACGACCATACTATCACCAGGCCCGTGGAGAATGACCTTCATTGGTCACTTCAGAATTTTATTTAAAGACGATTGTGATATTAATTATTACCATCAGACCAAACAATAATAATTATCTTCACTCACTCTACCCTTGAACTATACCAGAATGGAACATTCAAAATAGTTCTATACTAGCCTGATTATGCATTTGCAAGGCAGAAAACTATACTTACCGCGATAGGCTCACTTTTGGTGTTGACAGGTTCTCCACCTGAACTCATCGATAACATCACTCTACTTTTATACATACTCAAAGCTACAAAAGATCCCGGAATCTGACCCGGAACATAAACAAGAAGTCCCGTTGGCGCGTCAGCTTTGAAGGTAAGAGCTAGGTCAAGTGAGGTAGTACTATCAAAGATTGTGCAAGGAAATACGACGTACTCTCCACCAGTGAAGTCAGGTAACACGGCGTCGATATCTGATAAACAATGTGGATCAACATGTGTATGGTTACAAAAACATAGGCTGTACGAACATACTCAATCTTACTGCCATAATATAGGACACAATCGAGTCACATCTTTCACGTGATGCTTAACTTTGATCAAGAAACGTTCCGGTGAGTGAGAGAAGACCAAGTTCAACATTTTGAGAGAGCCAGAGGACATCAACAATTTGCTTCTCTCCACGGTCATTCGATCATTTACTCTCTTTAACATACAGGGTGAGTCAAAATAAAGTGTAATGTAATCAGTGATTTTATATAACCAGTTCCTTTTATTCTGTAGCAAAATTGTTCCTGTACAAGATGTCAAATTTCATAACCTTTCATAGAAAATTTATTGTGTTGAAATCGGACAAAGCATTCTAAAGTTATAGCCATTTGAATGGAGGTACCCAATTTGAACGGCGAACAAACTACGCTATTATCTTCACGTGCGTACTGGTAACACAAGTTGCTGTATCTTTCAATTGTTATGATAGGAACGCTTTTGGAAATAAAATAACAAGAAAACAATAGGCTGTCGAATGTGAACTGCGAAATACCAGGTACTGGTTTAACTCTAAGGTATTGACGTCAGATCTCTCTCTCAAAAAATATTTTAACTCGGTAGTTATTTTGTTGGATCATCTTGATCAGGATCTTCCAGAGGCTTCCTAGTTTCTGTTACAAAGAATTGTTTGGTCTTTAGCTTATAAACAATATTTTAGATACTTGAGGTGATGGGACCTGGTGGGCATCTGTAAACTGCAGACAAAACATACGGCGATCTTCAGCTGGACCATGAGTCTGATGATACTTAATTGCAACAAAATTGTTGCGCCATGATTTATCTATTGACATTGGTTGTCAAGATTCAGTACTGATATCTGAAATGACCAACAGTACTTTGATCTGCATCATTTAACCTTCTTCAGTATCTCTGCAAAATGTGTGCTCGTTTAAAATTTTGAATGCAGCGTCAAGTTCATCAATGCACAATCAGTAAGATATTATCCACTGCTGCACAGTAAAGAGTTCATGTTGAAGCAAATTTGTACGATTTCAAAATTGGGTACCTTTACTTAAACCGTTGTAACTTTTGAATGCATTGATCAATTTTAACAAACTAAAATTCTCATGAAAGCTGATTAAATTTTCTATTTACCAAACATAATTAAATGTGAAAAATATAAACAGATTTTCTGTAAAAAAATGATTACACTCTAATTTGACTCACCCTGTATATCATATATATTCACATGGTCTGCTGTTTTAGAGTTGTGCCATTTTTTGCATGTAAAATATGGGAATGTTTCGGTTTCGCCCAGTCTCGACTTATAACAATTGATTGACTGTCCCTATTTCATCACATCATGTTTTTAAGCCATTAGGATAAATATGAAAATAATTAAACGTACCTCCTGGTTCATCGCCAACGTTAAGACTAACTAAAGGCAACCCTGCTCCTCGCCACCCTTCCACTTTCTGAAGACTGTATTCCTGGTAGTTAATTCGTAGATTTCCAATCTTACCTACAAATGCTGAAATATTGATAATGTCAAAAATTGTATCATTTATTTCAGATGTAAAGCACAGTCACTACGTGGATGATTTCTTATTATCATCAGCTGGAAATTGCATTAATCAGATAATCAAATTCTACTTGTTCTCATGTAACATGCTACCATTTTTTAACAATCTATGCGTTTGACGTGCGGTGCTTCATAAGTAATACTTTACGACCAGTATTTGTCTGGTGGCCCTCCCCGTAAATCTTTTGATTTCGCCCATTATTTGTTTATCATAAATTCTTTGCTATTCAACTATGCCTACCGAGAATATGCCATTCCCATTTCACCCATACCTAGATTCTCGTCCTTTTTGGCATAGAGGTTCGGTAATGTTCCGCCAACGTACATCTTCAAGTCCCAATTGACCGAAGGTGAAGACGAGAAGTTGCCAGAGAAGGCATTCCCATTGTTGACTCGAATCCGAGCAATCTTCCCACTGATAGCTACTTCAGCTGTGTTCCAACCTGAAGACTGAGAATCAATTATAGATCAAGAAAAATTAGTTTTAATCTCTCACCGGAACAAAGAACACAATGACATACATAAATGCTATATGCAATTAAAGACACTCTGAATGTAGTATAAAGGCTATGCGATATAATATTGGCCTCTAGTCCATATCGTGTGGTTTAGTGGAAATCGACAGGACTCATAAATGTGAGGTTGTGAGTTCGAGCCCGTTTGTGCCAACGTGTTGTAAACCTGGGCAAATCACTTTATCACACTTGCCTCGTCGACCCAAGCGTTATATTGGTTGTTACTAGGAATATTGACATTGAGCGCTTGAATATGCAACAGGCTTTATTCTAGTGGTAACGGAATAAATGTAAAAGCGCTTTGATCAATTCTGGAAAACATTAGGTACATTTTGCCTCTATAAATTTAGCAACTCGGAGAAGATTATATTTTCCTTTTTAACATAATAACAAACCCATTAGACCTTTCCAAAAAGGACACAGTTAATTACAGCCTAATTACAGACTCTTTTCAAACCCATTAGACCTTTCCAAAAAGGACACAGTTAATTACAGCCTAATCCCCAAACCATTATGCATTAAATCCATGCATTTAATGCTTGACTGACTAAAGTCCTAACTCTTTTATAATGGGATACCGGGTATTTTGATGAGATATCGGGTGTTTTGGTGTGAATTCTATAAGGGATACCTGAGCGTCATGAGCGCTATATAAGCAGCAACATTTATTTTATTTTTTATTTATCCTTCAAACCTGTATTAAACTTTGAACTCTAAAGCTTTATACCCATCATTAACTGCTTTCAACGAATTACCTTTATTTGGTCTCCAATCAGATCAACCTCATCGACTCCATTACGGGCGTACAGTCTAACGTACCCATTGGCAAGCGTGACGGATACCAAAGGGGCGTTCCTTTCATCAATTCTTCTCAAGACGAGTAAACCGTTCAAGGTGTCAGTGAGGAACCGGATGTACAGAAAGAGATGCTTGGTTGCTACAGCAGTGCGGCGATAAACGATGAAAGACGTGCCATCGAAAGTTCTTACTACCGAACCACGTGCTGCCAGAAACAAGGCGAGAAAAACACATTTGGCAAATATATAATAACCACTGATAGACCACTTTCGTATGTCCTATAACATGTATAATGAATTATGAACATGATGAAAGTACCATAAAGTTTACAAACGACCATATTCCTAGGTTGTGCGCATGACTTCACCTCCGCACTAAGCCGTAATATAGTCAATTGCGCAGAAATGGGACATACGAAAGTGGACTATTTTTTGTGTATATCTGAAGTTAATATTAATCAGTAGAATTCTCCCCGGCGAGGTAACATGACAGTGTGTGTGGTAAAGTCATAACATTTACATATAAATGACGAGCTATTTCATCTTTAAGACAAATATATTTATATATATCATTACCGCAGGAACTGCACGTTTTTATACGAATACATTCCCAGTTGTATTTCTACAAACAGCCAACGTACCTGCGCACGGCGCCGTGAAACACGTCCTGATTTCCGTACCAAATCCGTCGCAAATCTCTCCAGAACCGGCCGGTGAAGGATCCGTGCACGTGCGATCTCGCACTGTCATCCCTTCGTCACAGGACACACTGCACGAACTCCACTCTCCCCAGTTTGCCCAATCACCATCCACTGCAAGTAATAAATAATATATTCAACACAATTCAATATCCATCACATTACAGAAGATATCATTCTTAAAAAAATACAATTTAGAATTGTTACGTTCTTTACTTCACTCATTCACTGCATTGTCTTTCCTTTGTCCTCTGTAGTAGAATAGTGTATTCAGATCCTTTTATTTCGATCGGCCGGTAACAATCCACTTCATACCAAAAGATTTGCTTATTTTGATGAGTGATTGTTCTTGTTGAGTAGTTGCCTCTGAATTATCAGACGACTGTATCGTCGAATAGTTCGACTGTCGTCAATACAAATGACAATTAACAGATTTCTGCAACCATTGATGAAGACCGAACCTACTACTTACCTGGGCATTGGTGATAGTTACAGACGCCAAGTTGACGAAACTCCCCTGCACATTTACCCTTCACATAGGAACCGCTGCCACCATTTTTCCTACACGATCGCTCACGAGTCATTGATCCACCACCACACCTCGAGCTGCATCTGGACCATTTTTCCCAAGCACCCCACTCAGGAGAATCCACTGAAAAATGTTAAAAATGAAGAAGTATATTAGTAACAATTAATTAGCAAACAGCCTTTACAACAGGTTGTTGCATTTGACGACCAGAATCCAACATATTTATCTATATGTTACTGTTCCACAAATGAACTTCAGTAGGACTTTTGGCATGTTTGGAAAGCTAAAGACCTAGGGAGATATAAAAGCAAAGTTAATAATATTCTTTGCATATAGTTTGTGCTTGTTGAGAAATTTTAAATTTCACATTCAATACAAACCCTCTACTACGGTGTAATCGTCAAGGTAATGTGCTTCAATATAAGGAAAACGCAAAGGGTAGTCGTTTATTCAATAGTAATTTTTTTGCTCCAATTATTTGCGTATATTATTCACTTTTTGACCATTAACTTGATAGTTCTCACCTGGACATGGTTCGTCATTGCACGCCGTTTCTTGGTGCGTTTCTCCTTCACACATTTCACCACCAAACTCTGGCTCTGGATTGGTGCACTGACGATACCTTGATGAAGTGCCACGCCCGCATGTCTCTGAACACACAGACCATGGTGTCCACTCGCTCCAACCACCGTTAACTTCATGTTAGAAATTAAAAGATAATGGATTGGATATCGTCAATGCTGATATTATATAGGGCATTGGTTGATGGCACATGTTGCAAAAGTCATATATAATAACAACAGGCTTATGTATAATAGCAGCGAAGCTTAAAGGTGATTCCAGAAACTTTTTGCAAAGATGGCAATAATCTCAATAAAAATTTTCACAGGAGATCAACCGCTAAAGGGTTGAAAATCACAAAAAACACGTATAATTGTAAACGAACCTTTACATGGGACGTCGAGATTGCATATGGCATAGTCATACAACTGCCCCGTACAGAGTATCCCTGGCCTCACACAGGATCGATAGCGCACTTGCAGACCACCATCACAAGTTGAACTGCATTCTGACCACTCATTCCAATTAGTGAATTCAAGTGCTGTAAATGTTAAACAATAAAGGTATGCGAGGCAATCAAGATTAAAAATTATAACAGAATATTATGTGCGACTCTTAAAAATCCTTTTTGACCGACTTTCACTGTACAATGATCAAGAATGCCCATTTAAAGAGCGGGATGGTATAATTCGCACTGTAAACGAGCCATCGTCCCATAGACTTCCCCGGGTACGGGTATGTGCGGCCTTCAAGACCCCCTCTTCCAACTCTAAACAACCATTTCAAGCACATTCTTCAGTGCACTGAAAGTTTAGTCCGCAAGAGTTCATTTCAAGCAAAGTTTTGAAATTTTTGATTCGTGAGCTCAAATTTACACCCCCAAAAAATAATAGCTTTCAAGTGCCAATATCAGGGTTATTTTAGTTCTATAAACCCTCTTTTCAGAGAAAATCCTCAGTTCCCTAGATTCCACTTCTACCAAAACTAAAGTGCCACCCCACACCCCAATCCACGGACCCGGCCATGCCTGTATGGAATTACCATGGAGGTAATATTACCTTAATGGAATTACCAAATACACTCATTGATCCCAACCAAAGACGTCGTTTGATAAATTAATCTTCTTTCCATAAAACATTCGACACGCAGCTTTAATTGTCAACCACAAATAACTTATTAATACCTTACACTATATACATAGTTGAAAGAATTTACCTTGTATCCCCGTGTTTTCACAGAAAACTGCATCATGTGAGCACTCTCCCTTTTCGTAGGATTTTTCACGACAACCCATACCAGGACCGTGTGGCCGAGGTTGGTTGCAAATCCGTTGTCTGATGCGATAGCCTTCGCTGCACAATCCTGTACACGTGGACCACTCGATCCATGAACTAAAGCCTCCCATCTCTGTAAAAGAATTTAAATTCTTTGAGATAATGCTAATATCATCTCAGTTTATTTGCCAGATAACATCAAAATAGCACATTATTACACAAAATATTTTAATGCTCGCATCATGTCTTAATTCGGACTTCATGTTTATGTTTCCCAACAGAAAATATTTGGGCATGACTACTCTGGCAAATATTGAGATGGTCTCAACGACTTGATACTTACGAGGGCAGATGGTTAGTTCACACGGTACTTCTCGTGTCAAAGCTTTCGCTCGACGGCCTCCGCCGATATCGCACTTGAGATCCCCGTGGCAACTTCTGGTTGATATTCGTGAACCTTCACCACACATAAGATTCCTCTTCTTCGGTGTACATTCAGACCAAGGAGACCAAGGAGTCAAAAATACACCAACTATATATAATAATGGCAATTGGTATTAGATATTAAATAGTATCCGTCAAACACATAAGAGAACTCTAGGCGTAACCAACATGTAATCGTCTAAGTAGTGTTAAATGTTACATTAAGGTTTTATCGCCTGATATCAGGCCTGGTAAACGTTGATTTTTTCAATACAGTTTACAGGAAAAGATATCTGCATCATTATTACACTAGCTATATTAGTCAAATGTTGAAAAGTCTGCTGAGAATATTGTACTGCTTGAACTTTTTAGTAGGCACTAAACGAAATGAAACCTTAGATCCAGTTCAGTAAGCCCTTTTGCCAGAAATGTCCAAAAGTGTGCTATCTTACCTGTATTGACACACGTATCATCAAAACACGAGCCTTCCTCTAGACCTAATCCTTCGCACTCTTTTCCCCAGTTCAGCGGGTGTGGGTTATCACACTGTCTTACTCGATATGCTTTGCCTTCGCCGCAGTTTGACGAGCATCCACTCCAAGGCCCCCAGCTGGACCATCCGCCATCAACTGTGGAAATTGTAATAAAAAATATTGAAAAGCACTGAATTGCGTAGCTTCTACTGTTTGATTTATGATTCTACATAATTACTCTAAAATCGAGGATAGGAATAATACTGGTCCCAGTAGTCAACATATTTACTTATTTTGTCATATTTTTTTTAATGCAATGAGAATTATGAAATTGTGTTTTGGACCCAATATGATAATGTGCTGTTGTAACAGCACCAGTCCTACCTGTGTAATTGATTACATACAACACATGTTGCAACCACGTGTAGACATTCCGGGGTAGGTGGGGTCTCACTGGCAAATGGTATGCGGTGATGCTCAAAGGTTTTGAAGTGCGGTTTTGTTTCGTTCTGGTATATTGATGGTTGGTTATCGTTGCATTCCCAATGCAACTAATCGGGTATGTTTAAGAAAATTTCAGTGATGCAAATTGAGAGAAGTACCGCTGTTTTAACTATGATTATACTGGGTAGCTGCAAATTGCAAATTATGTATAATGGTTTTCAAAATATGATATTCGCTTGGAAATACGGTAATGATATTGCCACATATAAGAGGTGTAGTCGGCCGAGCTGCTGTGGCAATATCATTACCGTATTTCCAAGCGAATATCATATTGTCACATATAAGAGGTAGTCGGCCGAGCTGCTGTGGCGACCGAGTCGGCACTCCACAGCAAATAAAATCCACACGAGTTTTAACTATCCTTAGTACGAGTTCACAGCAATACATCTTGAGTTTAACGCTCGTGTAGGCTTTACCTGTCGTGGCGTGCCATCTCGGCCGTCTACTCTTTCTAGGCCTATATGTGACCTTACACGGAAAAAATAAAGTGAGTCATTTTGCTCACTTGAGCCATAGTGTGCATGTCAGTACACGGACAAAATGACTCACCTTTTCACACAGTTTTGAGTTATTTTGTCCGTGAATATGCCTCGGATGAGTCAAATGACTCACTCTGTTTCTTTAGTAGTATAGTATCAATGGTTTCTCGTCCAGTGACATCATATGAGAAATTTGTTTTAGGGTAATTTGAACTCACCTGCACATCCTTCCAAATGTTTGTAACAATTCAGATGTGTCCAGTATTCGTCCTGCAAACAAAGTGTTTATGTAAGAGTCATCAACGTATAGTGACATGAAGGTGCTATATCATGAAAATGCAGAAATAGCAACAAACGCATGCAAGTTTTGCGATTCTTAAGTAATCGCACAAAAAGCACTACACTGTTATACTGTTGGGCAATTATTTAGCGTTGGTTAAACTATGAACAACCCA
Organism: Ophiothrix spiculata; assembly: GCA_000969725.1. NCBI lineage: Eukaryota > Metazoa > Echinodermata > Ophiuroidea > Amphilepidida > Ophiotrichidae > Ophiothrix > Ophiothrix spiculata. Next base: position 11,062 of record JXSR01S015560.1, read on the forward strand.
ATTGTTGGGTAAATAATATTAACCAACTGTTGGTGAAATTTTACCCAATATTTGGGTAATTAGCAACAACTTTTACCCAACAGTTAGGTAATTAGCCAACATTTTACGCATCGTTGGTAATTATTTACCCAGAAGTAGGGTTGTTCATAGTTGAACCAACGTTGGGTAAATTATTTGCCCAACGTTCTAACAGTGTAGATTGTAATCAAACTTGTGAATTTAAGAAAGAGCACAAAGAGCAAACAGTGCGGACTGGGTTGCGAAACGCAGAAAAAGCAATATACCACGGGCTATTTCTGCAATTTGTGCGATTTGCAATTTTTAGACACCATGGACACGGGTACTATTATTAGATTGCTATTTATGCGATTTGTGCGTTTCATGCGTTTTGTAAGTACATGGTGACAAAGTTGATTGCTATTTGTGCGATTTTTGCGTTTTTGTATCTTTTAAGTACAAGAGGATTTAGTTGATTGTTATTCCTGTCTTATTTGTGAGTCCAAAGCTCCAATAATGAAAGGCCGCCGGTGCTTGAAACCAGGCGGTTGTTGGATTTTACGTGCAATTTATAAAGAACCCCGCAGGGCTACATAGTCCAAAGCGTACCACTTCATGCATTAGCATAATTTTTCAGGTGGTTGATGGTTTATTAGGTCTCAGCTAAGAACATCAAATCAGGATATCAAAAGTACTCCCGATGAAGATCCTCACTACACTGTTAGAACGTTGGGCAAATAATTTACCCAACATTGGTTCAACTATGAACAACCCAACTTCTGGGTAAATAATTACCAACGTTGCGTACAATTTTGGCTAATTACCTAACTGTTGGGTAAAAGTTTTAGCTAATTACCCAAATATTAGGTAAAATTTCATCAACAGTTGGTTAATATTATTTACCCAACAATTGGGTTGTTCATAGTTTAACCAACGCTAAAAAATTGCCCAACAGTATAACAGTGTATAAATATTGTATCGTTAATCTTACCAAGAGTTGGTCAGCAGCATATTTGAATATAGGCCTATTACATCTACAACTAGTAATCGACAACTGGTCGACAGAAAACCTTTAGCATTCATGAGCCCCCCCCCCCCCCGACAGCTTACCGCCAATCTTGATGGCGTGACCATATCCTGTACTTGCTGATAACTGCAATGACCCCAGAGGCATAAGCGCTCGAGTTCGACATCTTTAGCGTGGTATGGGTGAAGGAACTCCCAGGCCTTTGCTAATGCCGTCATTTCTTCCCTGTTTTCTGCAAGGATTTAGATACACAATGTTACGATTGATGAAATCTGCAAAACAAATCCTATTATATAGGACAAACAAAAATATTGAACGCCTCGTCAATGAGGACGATCTTCCTTTTGAAATTCATAGTAGACTTGCCACCCTATTGCCCGGTTGGCAAGTGTTGCCGTACGCCATGGTAATTATCTGAAATGCCAAGACGCTTATTGTAACTTCCCGCAGATACAAAATTAATACATTCGACAACTTGGAGAGTGACATGATGAAACCTACTTTACTCTCCAGACATAGCTTCTTGATTCTTGAGCCATAGTTTATCAACCGCGCGTAATAAATGCCATGTAGAGTAATCCTGTCACCCGTTCAAATATACTTACCACTTTGTGCGCATGCTCTAAACGTTCTGCAACCTGTCACTTGTATCTCCTGTCCATCGCATTCTCTGCCACCGTTGTACGGTAAAGGGTTGCTGCAGGTTCGGGACCTGGCCTGAGTGCCATCACCACAGGTTACGCTGCACTCGTCCCAAACATTCCATGGACTCCAATTGCCATCAACTAGGTATAGAAAAGGTGCATGTTACATTACAACCATCATGACCATTGAGCAGCGGTGCTTTAGGTCCCACCCACCCAAATTTTTAGGGTAAGGATATATTAATTTCATATGGTTAGGGTAAGTTAAAATACATTATGCGAAGCTTTTTGTGTCTTATATAGTCGAATCTAATAACAGCGTGTATTTCATGTGTTCACCCTTACAAACGAAAAGTGTAAAGATTGGTAACTTTGTTGTTGTGTTTATTTTATCCGCCTTGAAAAAACCTTTTACGCCAAATATGATTAATCCCCCTTCTTAGAGAAAATAAAATTCTATGCTTCGGAAATTTGGATGTCCACTGCCCTGTTGTGCATAACTCATTGGATTCGACCACATGCTAATTTGCGGGCCTTGTTTCATTTTTTTTTTTTTGGGGGGGGGAGTCTAGAGTATGGATGATTTCATACTGTGCAATTCACAGTGTGTTGCTTAAACTGCATGCTATATGGTAATAATAGGTCTTGAAGCACACAAAAAACCTTGTTATGACCAAAGTATGAACGAGCTTCTGAATATAGGGATACTCCCAATGCAAAATTGGCTTAGGCAAAAAAAAAATATGTCAGACTGTTTCAGAACGGCACTCAACAGATGCAACAGCATAAAAAGTGCAATGAATGGTATATAAAATAAAATCTTATTTTGAATGGCATTGCATGTTCTCAGTTCGTACCTGGGCAGTCCTTCTTTTTACCACTCCTCGTGCACTGATACGTATGCCAGAACCTGTCTTCTCCAATTTCCCGGATGTTGTCAGATTGCCACACGTAATCCTGGAGCTCCTTTCTGCTGCACGTGCTGTAGCCGAGACAGTTCTCCACAAACCGTTCCTGTTCTGATGGCATCATCATCGTGAGAGCGTCTGCCATCTCGGCCGGCATCATGCTGTATGGAATGCCTGTTTTAAAAATATACGGAGAATAAATTTAGTGCAGGGAATTCACAACAAGAGAAAGGGGTTCATGAATTGTAGAGATAAAAGCGTCTCCTTGTTTCCTTGGGCAAGAAACTTTACTCTACTTGCTCTGTGGTTCGGAAGTCACGTAAAACGGTTGGTATGCATTTCATGCAAGTACTGTGTATCATTGATTGATTGAAATCAAGGAGAGAATAACTGAAACACACACACCATATTGCAGTTATTAGCAACATTTCGTATACCATGCACACACAACGTTCCTAATTGATGCATGACCCCGAGATATCTTCCTGTGTTTTGGGTATAGGATAATAACTTGCCAAGATCGCTGTATCAAAACTAACCGGCCGATTTTTTTTGAACATTTACCATTTTGTTCATGATTTATTTAGCTTTCATGTGATATTTTTTGTGAACTAAAAAGACAAAAGGGCAAACCTGATTAGGTACATTTTGTTACAAGACCCCGGTCAGTACATTCGCTATGGAGTTTCGAAATAACAACTTTCATTGGCCCATCACGCTCGCATTCTGTAACCTATCAATTTTGAACACACATGTCAATCAAGATCATGAAATTCTCGTTCTCGTGATACCATACTCATTACCATACGATAATTTTAAAGACCTGATAGAGTACATTGAAAAAACACGTAGGCTTGTATTAGCAATGCAAAGATCGCCGTGTAGCCAGGCCCCTGACACTTTATCCCCATATACTTCATAGCTCATTTGATTACCATTTCTCAATAGGCGCTGGTTAACGTTTCTTGGCTGATTGCGTGATCAGTGGCTCCAATTAAAAGAATGAGGACGCATTATGAATAATCCTACTCAAATAAATCCCGACATTGCCCTTGATGTGCATTTAGCATTACGGCTTATTGAATGCAAGTTGTGCAGCATTCTTCAAAATGCGTCCTCGTCTTGTTCATCCTTCATGTAAGACATCATGAAATTAGTCTAGCGTGCAAACGGTTATTAATACATGTATTGATTATTTACTGATGAGTCTTTTGAGCAGTCTAACTCATGAATATTCGTTTTTGTCCACATACTACGCAATGATTGGGGCCGTGTTTTGAGCTTAGTGCAGTGTCATCTCTGTTACTCTGTGGTGTAGCGTGCAGTGGACGATAACTGCAATATGCACTATTTAATTTGTTCTGATTTTAGTGTTTTAGTTCAGAAAGCGTTGAGATTAAGATGAGGTTGAAAATAAACAGGCGCATAACAGTTTTGTTTCAAAAAATACTTCACTTTATTGAACCAATTAAATGTTAACAGAGAAAAGCCATCAAGGTAAGGATTGTATAGGCCTATTAGCAAAATTGCGCAGTTCTTGGAAAAGTGAATGGAAAATTGTCATTGAATGGGAAAACTCTGGCAATCTTGCGCCTGGCTCAGTATAGACTGAAACGTACTGACTGTCATTTGTGTTGTGTGGTTGATGTTTAAAAATCATTTCTACGAGGCGTAATTACAACTTACATGTTTGAAAAAACGACCCAGGCCCAGCTAGCCAAATAACGTTCTCTGAACGTTTCGAGAGCGTACCATTTACGTTTTATGGACGTTTCAGCAAAACGTTTTTAAAACGTATTTTTGTGGAAGTAAAAGTACGTTTTACGTTGTTTAACGACATCTCAAAAACGTTAAGAGAACGTCAAAAACGTATTCTAAACCTTTCTTTCAGTTACCCATAACATTTAGAAGCACGAAATGTACGTTCTGTAAACGTATTAGAAACGTCAAAAACGCACTGAGAACCAACAGAAAACGTATAATACGTTCTGTGAACGTTTTAGAAACGTCTCTAACGTACTGGAAACGTTGTGAAAACGTACACAACGTTATTGTAAACCATTATATTTATTGCTTTCACATAATTAATTAATTAATTAATTAAAATTAAGGAAAAAAGAACACAATTTTACCTTATCTTGCGGAGTGAAATCCTAGGATGGTTTTCTATTAACACATTAATGACATTTACACATATGAGAAAATCTACCTTTGGACCTACCTGAGATTCGAACCTGGGATCTTGGATTAAGAGTCTGTCGACTTACCAATGTTGCCACTGAGCCATCCTTGTTTCACAAAGAGCTGAACTTCAATTTATATGGGTGTATGTAAATGTTTCACTAGAGACCCATCATAGTATTATATAAAAAGCACCAAATGATTACATTAGGCCTACTAAATCATATCTAACCAGATGAACATCAATAGTCATGAGTTTTAGCTTCTGTCAGGTTAACTCTGATCATTTTTACTTGGCGCCAAAATTTTAAGGCTTAAAACGTTTTATAAACGTTCTAAGGACGTTCGCCAAAAGAAATATTTTCAGAAAA
>JXSR01S015561.1:3911-17347 GCA_000969725.1 Ophiothrix spiculata
CAATTTATTTGTTGAAAATGTTAATTACTCACCTTTTATTTTAGCTGAAGTCATGCTTATGCTTATTATTGCTAATTAAAAACTACAAATTGTATAGACCTAATAATAAATGTAGTGTGTGTAACAGAGAAAAATTATGTGCTGTAATATTATTGAAGGGTGAGAGAGAGAGAAAACAATCAGGAAGTTCTCAGTTTCAGGAGAGGGATCTCCTGTCAATGTATGGTTTATTCAGTTCCAAAACAGATTCAGTTGGTGTCAGTAAGCATTGTCCCGATAGTCCTATAATGCATCTTGAAAGTACTGCGCAAATACAGACATTTCTGCGCAATCGACCATTTACAACTTAGTGCGCAGGAGACATCAGCGCACAACATAAGAATATGGTAATTCTTTCACTTTACGGTACTTTCAGGATGCATTATGGGACATACGAAAGTGGTCTATTACCCCAAATTTGGTTCTCCATTTTATTTCATATGAATTTTGGAATCACTTTAAATCTGCAACATAACGCAACAGAGCATTTTAGTCATGTGGTATGATGTTAGTCATGTTCGAGGTTTATCCCATGCAATTACCACATGATGGACTAAACCAGAGGAGGGGGATTCTCAAGGAATTCCAAAATTGCGGTTAAAACGAGCAGCACAAATTTCCTGATATAGGAGCTTTTTCTAAGCTTCCTTTTATACCAAATCATTTTTAAACATATCATCACCATCATGTGATCTTGGTTTGATGTTGAATGGTGCAAGTATATTGTGTGATACCTAAACATGTCATTTACCAGATGTTCTATAAATATGCAAATAAATGAAATTTTGTCTTTCAAAATAGATATGTTAGTTTGAGTGATATTTGATGATATTTTTTAGCCATATAATCTGTTTAAATTTATGTTGATGTTAATTTTATTCCAATTTCAAGTGAACATTATCACATTTTGCCGCATTGCTCCACATATGATTTGTATACATGAATTTCTAACCAAGTAACTTTTAAAACCTTCCATGTAAAAATAGGAATTCAAAAACTTATGGGTGTTATTTAAAAGAGTGAATGCTGTAATGTATCTTTAAAATGTGTCGCATATAAATGAACCAAAATGACACTTACAATTTAGAAAAAAAGAAGGTTGGGTCGGAATTACCTCTTTACTACCAGGTTTTATCAGGTAATCATCAGCAGCATCCTCCATATTATTTCAATACATAGTAAAATAGTTCTTCAAATGCATTTGCTACGGGTAAAATGAAATCCAACATTTTCAAAAAATCAAACTGATCTTTAAACCAACATAAATGTGTAATATTTGTTTTGCTTTTTGTTGTGTTTTCCGCAAAATTTCCAAGCATGAACAAAAGATTGCATATTTGAAATTTTTGACATCATCACAACTTTGTGGCAACCACGACAGACTCTCTAAAACCAACTTAAGGGTGATAAGACCAGGGGCCTATTCCACTAACGTCTAAATCCATCGCAAATGCCAAACCATCACAAAAGCAAGAGATCATCGCAAATTTGGGATGGATTTCCCGCAACCGATTTCAATAAGCTTTGCGATTAATTTTGTTTGCAATGAATATCTTGCGAGTGCTTTTAATATAAGCATCCACAAAAAAAAAAAACCATCGCAAATGAAATTCATCACAAATTCTTGATATCACATGATTTTATTTCGTGACATATTTGGACAAGATCATCAAAAAAATTGTGATAGTTTCAACTCGTCCATGAAGATTGAAATTAATGTTAACTAGTGAAATGGGAAAAGTCAGTTTGCGATGGATTTTAGTTTGGGAAAGTTTTTGCAATTATCGCAAAAAAATGATTTTAGTGAAATAGGCCCCTGATATGCTTTGTTGGTCCTACATTTTGTTCTTCAATGTCAAATAAATGTATACCTTCAATTTAATAAAAGGCAAGAATTGTAAAGGAAAAATTGTACAGATTTCCTGTAATTTTAATATTTATTACCATCTTTGTTTGTTCTCCTCACAGGTCTATTCACCTGGCGGCCCAGAAGATTATCACGAATCAAGTTATTCCTCACCAAAACCATCAGCCGTATATCCAAATGAATATTTTATGGGTAGGTGCCAATGTTATATACTGTAAACGGGAATATTTTCGCGAGCATAATTTTTCGCGAAATCAGGCAATCAGGACCTTTCCGCGCGTGTTAAATTAGCGTTTTTAAGCTTCATTACATAGGCCTGAACATAAAATATATGTATTCGCGGGGTGTTATATTCACGGTTAAATGTTGATTCGCGAAATTCGCGAAAATTAAACCCTCGCGAAAATAACCCCGTTTACAGTATATAGATTTTACTGGTAGTATTTTCCAATGGTATATCTACTTACAGAGTGAGGTCTATAAATCTTTTTTTATTATTATTAGTGTTTTTTATTTTTAACATATCACTCATACATAAATTTTTACCTTTACCCTATCTCTGTGTGATAAATATTACTTGACTATGAGTGTGATGGTAGAAATATCATCACGAAGTGAAAGATATATTGGTCCAGTGAGTGAAATAGTATATGTACATCTTTCACTGAGTGGTGATTTTTCTACAATTACACAAATTTAAGGCAGTTAATATTTGTTTTATATCATTCATTTTTAATTTCTTTAACTTCAAAAATATTGATTACTTCAATATCATCCAACAGTGCTTGAATTCTTAGAAAACTTGGCGAGCCTGTGACTTGGTGCATGTATATTTCGAGACCGAAGGTCGAGCGAAATAGTATGATGGTCTCCGAAAGATCACCAAGGGAAATAGTTTTACTATTGCCAGAATGAAAGAGCAGTCAATATTTGTTTTACATACCAATTTTGTTTTTAGATTGCAATAGTAACTTACTATTGACTGGCTTCAATTCAAATAAAGCCAATCGGCATATAATAAAAACTATAAAAGTGTTATCAAACAAATTTAAATTGTAAAGGTAGAAATAACATCAGTCTGGTGAAAAGGGCTCCCATTCTGCTAGTTGAGCTGGCTTTTGGAACAGTACATCTTCCACCTTGTGATGATATTTTAAAGGGACTTTGGACAACTTAGGCATCATCCCAAACTTTTTTCCAGACATTTTAGTTGGGTATATAAATGTAGTGATCATGAAGATACAGAAAATATCCTCTAGAGCCCAATGCTTCACCAAGTGTTTGATGAAATGAAATAACACAGTATTACATAGATAGTGTATATTCTAAATAACGTATACTATTTGAATTATTAAGTCATATTTTGTCGTATCTTTCAGTTAAGTTTCACGATAGTGGATCCTCCGATTCACCAAAATTAGTTCAAGTTTGAGATATAGAATAGATAGCAAAAGTGGAAAGTGCAGTCTTGTAAATTGTTGTTAATGATTCTCTACAGAAAACGTTCATGTTCCTGAATAAAACGAGGCGATTTTGAAAGTACCTTTTATTTAAAGGCATTAATTCTTGATTTAAAGATCAAGTCCATTGTTTCGTATCCCATGATGCCGTTGAGGAACCGGGGATGACACAAACAAAAGTACAATTCCTTTGAACTTGTTTTTTGTCACAGCTCGGTGAATTGAAACCGTTTTTTCCCCATTTTCAAATAATTCTTTGGTATGTGGTACCGTTTGCCATTTTGTTTCATTTAGTTGTGGAATTTCATTAATTTTGATGCATAAAAGTACATTTAAGCAATTTGCATAAAAACATTGTGTTATGCAAACCCATGCATATAAAGTATTTGAAATATGTTTAATATCTTTATAAGGTTGTTTAGGGAATCAGATTAAGGATAAGGGAATGCACATTCTCAGGTCTTGTAAACCACCAAGTTTATATATCTGAAGTTTTTGGTGGCACAAGATATTGGGGCTATCTACTTGGAGCAGAGATCTAGATCAGAAAGGAAATATTTTCAAATGATACCATTCAAGTTTGTTTTTAGTTTTGATTGTTTTGGATGTTTTACCTGGTACCAGCATCTGAACCACATGTGAAACATCACCATGGAAACAAGGGATTTTACCCCTGGTTGATTTGAAAGATACATCTATAATTAGAGTATCAATGTGAATATCATCAAGTTTTTGAGCTTAAAATTTATTTTTATGCATTTTTTTTATGGTGTTGGTAGGTCGGGATCATATGTGGGTTGCTCTGGCAAAATAAGTTTGAAAGTCCCGAATGAATATTTTGAAGAAATGGCTTTTGAAATAAAAAATATGGTGAAAAGGTTGAATTTTGGATTAAGTCATAAAACTTATCCATGCATACGTGTTTTACTCTAACTCGAGTTTCGAAGTTTAATTTTGCCGGGAAGTACAATCAATTACGGCTAACTGATCACATTTTGTTATCATACTGTATTTATTTTAAAATTGATTTGCAGCTAATTTTTATTAACAGAGTTTCAGAGGACTAACTCTAATTTTGATCTTTAAATGGAAAATGGAAAAAGAAAGTGTGACATACCATCATTCGAAAGCTGAGATTATAGAGATAAAAATATGCGATAAACCCAATTTTGAAATTATGACTTTCTGCTCATTTTGCCAGTTTTGCCAGAGCACCCTTCATAAAATGGTGATCTCTGGGAAAGAAAGACGGACTTGGGAGAGTTTAAGCCATTTTTAAATGCTAGTGTTATATACAATTTCAACTATATTTCTTGGTTGGTTACAGTCTGTGATTATTTACATATATTGTACAATTGTTTACGCTTAAAATTCTAGAAATTTGGAAAATATTAATGTAGTATCTGAAAGCTTTAACCATAATCACATAAAAATGTTTATGAATAGTAATAATTGTTTTCCTCATCATGTGCTTGATCAATTTTCAGAGTTCTGAGAAAATGTGTTATAAAAATGTATTAATATCAATGAATAATACAAAGTACAAGTACCAGAAAATCTGATGTTATATTTGGAGTTGGTCCTTAACCCTTTCCATGCGGCATACGACATGCATATTTTTGAGTTGGAATCAAAATATGGGATACAGACCTTTAAAAATAGCACATAGTAAAGAGGACTTCTATTAAGATATGTAACAGTGATATTTGGGCTTTATTTTGATAGTTGGCAATGTAGGGAAGAATTTTGCTCTAAAAATTAGCCGTCAGCCGGGATTGAAAGGGTTATATGTTGATTAATTAAATTTACCAAGGTTGTAAATGTTTTATTGTGATGTTAAGTAATAGTAGTCTCCTGTACTTGAAATAATTAATAATATATTTTATTTTTTAACATTTTGTAATAGACAATTATCCTCATAAATTTTGTTGTTTTTAACATTTTGTGATAAAAAATTTTCTTTGGTAATTAATTTTGTCCGTCTGTTTTGTTTTTTTCACAGATACCGGTAACACACACAATAGCTCTGGCGGGGATCCATGGAGCAATGGAATAGCGGGGCCTCCCCCACCCAGTAGCGTACATACCTCAACCATGCTGGCCAACTCCAGTAATTCCTATTCACCACAATCACAACCCAGCTATCAGTCACCTCACGAACCCATGGTAAATACACATTTTATCAGTTAAGGCTGGGGTAGACCTTCAAATGGCATAAATGGTTTTTGTACTCTAACTCTCAAACTAATTGTATAAACTATATAAAAGTATACATTTTTAGAAGCGGATTTGTACCCTGAACATGATGATGATATCAGTTTGTGACCAAAAATGACAATTTTGGCAAAAAATGCCAAAAACCGTATTTTTTGCCCCCAAATTTCTGGAAAGCCTAACTAAAATTTGCATTTGTGAAATGCTGAACTTTTTTGCTTTTTGGAATCTAGAAACAAATGTCTAGGAACTGTTTTCTCAAATTTTTGATTTTTTTCTTAGTTTTTTTAAAAATGCCAAAAATAGGTCAAGAAATGTAAACAAATCCCACCGCTGCCACCAAAATGCCAATTTTTGACAATTTTTCAAAAAAGAAGATAAAAATCAAAAATTTGAGAAAACTGTTCCTAGACATTTGTTTCTAGATTCCAAAAAGTAAAAAAGTTCAACATTTCACAAATGCAAATTTTAGTTAGGCTTTCCAGAAATTTTTGGGGCAAAAATGACGATTTTTGGCATTTTATGCCAAAATCAACAGTTTTAGTCAAAAACCGATATCACCAATATGTTCAGGGTAAAAATTCACTTCTAAAAATGTATACTTTTATATTGTCGATGCAATTAGTTTGAGAGTTAGAGTACAAAAACCATTCATGCTAGTTGAAGGTCTACCCCAGCCTTAATATACCACGTGAATCAAAAAAAAATTGTGCACAGATTAAAACTGATCTTTACCTCGATAAAAGCACCAAATCATAAATTTCTTGTTATTGTAGTAAAGCTAATTTAATAAGCTTTCAAATGCAGAAAAAATGATAGAAATCGGATGCAAAATAAAAAAAGATACGACCAATTTTGTAAGTACATCTCTTTTTCTTCCATTCCAATGGGATTTACACAGTTAAGCAAGATATTACATAACACAATACGGGTTATGGCTTTACGATAGAAGCTAAGACGTACTTGCAAAATTGGTCATATCTATTTTAGTTTTCATCCAATTTCTATCATTTTTTCTGCATTTGAAAGCTTATGAAATTAGCTTTACTACAATAACGTGAAATTTATGATTTGGTGCTTTTATCAAGGTCAAAATCAGTATTGATCCGTGCACAATTTTTTTTGATTCACATGGTATGCTGCTTTCATACTCGTGTAGTTTTGTAGCTTTGTCGCTGCGTGATGTACATATTTTGCAGAAACTTGCCTCTTCCGGTTGTCGAAGCTGCAAAGCTACACATTGGTGATATAATTATTGACAAAAATGTTTAAAGTTTAAATGAATTCAACTTGCAAAGCTGAAAAGTGTGAAACGCAACAAGTGACAACTACAAAACTTCAAAGTTGCAGTAAGTATAGAACCAGCAATCCAGCATTATGAAATTTTAAAGGGGTAATTCATGATCCACTTTTCATCCTCAAGGTCACCTCTATCATAATTGAATTTTTTACTTAGAAAAAATCGTGTTTGTTACAATCCCCAAACCATTCTTTCAAATGTGCTTGCATTTTTGAGAAAAGTGAGAAAATGCATCATTTTCTAATTACTGTCGGGGACCCAACAGTAATCACAACACAGTAGCCTATGAGGATTTTTTGAAATGCTGTAAACCTTGTAACTTGACAATGAATGGTTGAAATCAAGTGAAATTTTCACCATGCGTTTTATGTTGTACTCTTCTTTTTATTTAGCTAGAAAAGAGGGGAGGTTGTCGTCGCATCAGAATCATGAATTGCACCTTTAATGCTTTATGTGTCGTCTTGGAAGATGGACACATCAGGATTACTGTGATATTGTGTGAGACGGGGTGTGTGGGCATTGATAACACAACGTTTTTATGTGTTTTGTCAATGCTTGATGAAAATGGTGTTAAGTATAAAAACCTTAACACCCTGTCATTTTGCAGGAAGTAGTAGAAGGATCAACATTTTACAAGAATTTGCATAGATTTTTGTAACAGTCAAATTCTTGCAACTCATTGTGATCGCCTGCTCCTAACCATTTAAATTTCTTAGTAGGTTCCTTTTCAGAGCTAACAAATGGTGTAGTATCGATTATATGACCATTCCATGCAAACTTTTAAATGTTAACTGTTTGCGAAACTACGCATGTAGAGGGTTAAAATTCTGTATGTAATCGGTAACAAATCTTCCGTATGCCATAGGTGAATTTATGAAATTCCATAGCGGACAAATATACAAATTTTTAATGTTCTGTCTGTAATATGTAATGTCTTTCTTTCATGACGTTCTGTTTGTTGAGAAATATGTATTTTTTTTCTCAACCTACAGAACGTCGTGAAAGATCAACGTCACATATTTCTTAACATACAGAACGTTTATGTATTTTTGTCTGCTGTGGCATTCCATATGAATTGGTAGGACTTGAACTATTGTTGTAAGGGTAATTGTGACTAAATCTTACACAATTAGAAGGTTGGTAGAAAACTTAAGAAAGATCATCGACACATGATAGTGGTTGTAATTAAGTGCAAATTACATCACAGCAAAATTATGACTCAGAAAAATTATCTGTTAACCTCATAATGTTATAAAAGAGACCGGTCTACTTTCTTAAAGTGTGAAAGAGTCAAATGTATCATAAAAGCAAACAATAAAACTTACAGCAAAAAAACTATATAAACTAACAAGCAAACAAGTAAAACAAGCATTTGCAATGAAAAGTAATAATGTGAACAGCGAGGCAGATTCAGAAATTTTCAATGTAAAGAGGCAATTTTTCTCAAAGTACAAAAGGGTTATGGGGATGTGACGCAAATTCGGGTAGCAAAATCAGGCTTTCTGGTATTCCAATCGGTCCTTTTTTCTTCCCAAAATGTGGTATTTTGGGGGGTTTTCTTTTCAAAATTTTCGGAAATTTGCACCAAATGCCACAAATTTGGACATTTTTCATCAAAATTTTAGAAAATTTTGCCAAAATAGGCCTAGAGCAAATTTTGACAGATAAAATGAGAATTTGGATTAAATCTGGCTCAAAATTTAGAAGATTTGGTATATGGATGGTCACTTTTTCGTAAAAATTGGTATTTGGATAGGTGGCTTTCCAAATTCCCCAGAGGCACGTCCCTACCCAAAACAAAAATGCTTGTGTCATTCATAATGCACAAGATTTGGACCAGCAACCATCACATGAGTTTGACACTTTCTTCATGCCTCAGTTTACATGTTACAACTTGTCAGAAAAAATATGCTGGTCTTGCATAATTTTTAATGTATTCATGTTTAATACACGCATCAAATGACTATTTGACACCAGTTTAAAATGTGGTTTGAATATATTTGTTCATTGGAATGTGTGTGGTATTCTAAAATCATTTATTAGTTTGTTACAAAATGAAGAATTATTAACTCAATCGTTAGCTCAGCAAGGTTGCATGGCCTTTTAAACTGGGAATCCTATCTAGACCGTGGTCTCATGATCTATAATCAACAAGGCGAGATGACCATTTTGACGACATTTGAAATTGATTTTTAACATTGATATTAACTTGTTGATTTGTGGCGTAGGTCAATAATCTATTTACAGAGAGCCTGTAGCCCAAGGACAGAAACTACACCCATGATTTATGGAAATAATATTTAAAATGGGAACGTATCTCTGTACCCTCGGGTGGAGTTGAGCATAAAATTGCCAAGGGTGACATGCTGTTAATATCAATACACCAGTTAATTCGATGTCACTGGGCTTTTAATATTCTACATCATTGGGTTCAAGTTTTGATTTCATTTATAAGATACAATTCTTTTTATTTAGTAATTTTTGTTTCAAAAATTATTTATTCATAAACGTGTACATACTCATTCATGAATTACAAATTTTAATTCTGATCGGTTCCGATTTTGATTCAAAATCAGTAGTATAAATGCGTGGTATTACTAAGATTATTATTAAGCTAACATAAAGCAATATTATAAGATTTGCTTTAAAATAAATTTGAGTTAAAACAGTTGAAATTGAGGAATTATTGGCTAACTTAAGGAATCCATGTGCATATTTTTCTCTTAACTTGTTTTGTCATGCAGCAAATGCATCGAATGCAGATATGTATACTTTCCTATACTAAAACATATTGAATTGAATTCGGGATGCCAAATTTTATTCAACAAATTGCCATAGCTAAAAAAGTATGCAACTTTAAGTCAAATCGTTCAGAGGATATCAATATCTACCAAAGACAAACCAATCAATCAAAAAAATCAAAACTCATGGATGATAGGAGGGACCCTGTTATTTTAAGTTATTGAAACCTAGTCCTTTAAGGGTCATTCCAATCTCAAATGTCACAAACGTTACCAAAATGTTCTTGACTTTCAATTCGAATGAGCTTTGGATATCTTCCAGGTATGCAGCAGATTCAAGCTCATTCAAATTCAAGGTCAGGATCATGTAACATTTTGGTAACGTTTGTGAAATTTGAGATTGGAATGACCCAGCTGTATTTTAAAGTCAAGACAGTTCACCATTTTACTCTTACAACCCTGAACATGATCATTAATATTACATTTACAACTTTTGCAGTTTGTGATCTGATTTACAACTAATAAAACTTTCTAGTATCCCTTCAACTGTTGCAAGGAACTTGTCCATCGCTGAATAAGAAAATTGATGTCATAACTGATCTTACATAAGTCATGTTAACCTTTCACCATACTTAAAACACTTTTCTTAGGTCAATGGCTTTTATTTGAATCTTTTCTGGGCTACAGAAGATTTCTCCTGTTTTTACCCATGTCAGTCCCATGTATCTGTCTTTTCTTGCAAGAACCTTTCAAGACAGTGTTGCCATTTTCAGAGCTCCCAACCGCTGCAGATGATGTAGGACATGCCTCTCTTCTACCATATTTGATCATGTGTCCCTATAGTGTTGCTCATATAATTTCAATACTTGGAAAAATAGTGCATCGAATAAACTTAAATTACTTTGCTATGAGCGGATTTTTAATAACATACTAAAGTTTATTACTATAGAAGCACTTTTGTTATTATTTGAATAAAGGTAAAAATATGATTTTTGTAATATTTTATATATTAATGCATATAAAGACATGCAAAATGTATCCTAAATTGGTGTTTGAGAAATCTCTAGTCCCCTATATCTAATAGCTTTTAGTAAATTGTGTCCTACATCGCCTGAACCGCTGTAAATGGCTTTGATTCCAGTCGAACAACATCAAATAAGGTATAATATTTAGATTCCGTATAATTTACATTCATTTTAAACTAATATATATTTCCTCAATTTGATGCTATAATATAGGACAATTAAATTATACAGATCTCAATTAGGCAGAATTTTACTTTGAAAACAAAAGATGTTCCTTTGTGGGTTAAAATGTCAATTGTGAAGGAAATACTTCTTCAAGGTAATTTAATTTTTGCTGAAATGTGTACCTCATGAATTGTTTTTGCAATATCAAATGCCTTGCCAAATTATGTAAGTTGATAATTGCAGATCAGTACAAAAATGTATCAAAATCAGCAAAAAACATACCATGGACAATTGGTAGCAAAATAAGTTTGTTTATAGTATTGGCTCCACATATATTTCTTCTCAATAATGTAACCCAGTTGGTTGGGTTAACTGTGCCAATGGCAACCCAACAAGTTAAGTACAATGTACTCGGCGATCAAAGTAGCGATCAAGTCCGCAAAGTCAGACTGTTAAAATTGTGAGTCTAGACAATAGTGTTGGTAACTGTCACTCATTGTCGACAAGCCCATTACATCACCGATGACTCTTTGTCTTATAGTATATGATATATCATCATAATCTAATGGATTCGAAGATTTCATCGATTGTCAATATGGATTGAGAATTGTCCTTCTTAGCTCTTTGAGTTACGCGATAAAAAGCGGGGTGATAAAAACGGATGATCTTTTGGTGAAATCCGTTTGGCAGCAAAGCATGTATTCAGTTGGTTGTTTGTAGTACTAAATGTAATTGTTTTCGATTGGGTGTATTTCCAAGATAATTCCACTAGCTTTGAGTGAGCTTAATCAATTGAATTGAGTGCAGTGTGAAACATGCATATTTGACAGTCAAGTGTGCACGCCTACTAGATGGGAATTCCCCTGAGTGTGTGGAATTCCCCAGAGAAAATGACTGCCCTAGAGAAACAGGATTTATGACCAAAATGGGCGACTATTGTGGCTAATTGAGTGGTTGAAGTACCAGGGAACTTTGAACTGTGAAGAAATAGTGTAACTGGATAAAAAGAAATATGTTGGTTATATGTTAATGAAATTATTTTGACACCAAAGAAATATGTTTTTTTTTTTTATCCTTTTGTATTAGGGGCGCACCATTAAGTTTCCAGGGGGGAGCAGGAAGTTAGGATCGGGTTGATTTTTTGTGTGTGTGTGTGCCCCGTTCGGGACAAATGTTCTTTTCTTAAAAATTGCTGTTTTTCCCCTATTCCATGTTCAGGGGTGAATTTTTTTTTCTTCTGCTTATGGAGGGGGAATTTTTTTTTTCCGAAAAACTTCCTGCTCCTCCCTTGAAATTTAATGGTGCACCCCTTAAGTTGTAACATGTTCTTATTTTTTAATTATGGTGGATCACTTCAGTTTTAAGGTTTCTTTTTAACAAGTTCCTATTCACGTTTGATATCGCATTAATGAAAGCCAACGTTCGAAGTAAGCGCTTGTCCGCTTGTCCGGGACAACCAAAATTTGCGCCGGACAAGTGAAATTGAAGTGAGCACTTGTCCGATGGACAAGTGAAAATCGAACATACTTAACTATACAACAGTATTCCATAAGCTTCACCTTGTTTAGGCTTTCGCCAAGGAAACCCAACTTGGTACTTGGTACCAAGTAAGCTATAAGGAAGCTTATCTTTAACAGGGATCCCAAGATGTTTTTAAATCAGTTTTGAATGCAGGAGGAAAACCGGAGTGCCCGGAGAAAAACCTGCGGAAGCGAGTATGGACTGAAAACCAAATGCACATAAAGCGCCGGGACCGGGACTCGAACCCGGGACCTCATTGGTGCAAGGCGAGGTAACTACCGCTGCGCCAACCCGCTCAGGACCAAAATGCAATATCGTGTCCCAATATTTCTGACAGAATGACCGCAAATTCGATAGTTTAGACCGAGAGAAAAAATGTTAAATAAAATCCAACATATTGCCGCATCGGCGAATGTCCTAGGGGAACTCCCGAAGCTTGACTGTTTGCTGCAATGTAGAGTTCTATTTACGTTTCAAACACTCGCATCGCTATCTACCAATTTCACATTTCATATATTTACGTATATCAATGTTGAACTTCGAAGATCGAGGCTTTGGTCTCTGTTACATCCGTTCGTTATCGCTTGCATGTATTACAATACCTTATATTTGAACTATGGTCTCTTCTTACGAGTATATTTTCCACGTGTTTACATTTATGTTGTGTGTTGTGCATGTACGGGTCAAATTACGTCATTGATAAGTTGACCTACCTAATTAAATATGTCCGATATGGTCAGGCCTTCTAGCGTTCGTTCGTAACATAAGCATGATGTAAACATTGCAATGAATGAAAATAGAATGGAATGTTGTGGTATTGGAAATAAAAAACAACTGAAAATAAATTCATAATCACTTTATTATTGCATTATTACATTCGGTAAGCTTAAGCATGTATGCCTGACTGTACAGTAGTCTTGTAGGACATTTTTAAGCTTTCAGGTTGATGAACGGTGTTTTCAGGAATCCCCTGGCGACCAATTAGAATTAGTATTTTTCTTGGTCGCAAACGGCGATTGCGAAAAGACGGCATGGTCGCATCAGCCAAAATTTGGTCTTGGTCGCAATTTACAGGGTTGGACCTGCATGGGACCCAAATTAGTT
>JXSR01S015562.1:17405-27790 GCA_000969725.1 Ophiothrix spiculata
AGGTCCTAGATGATTGATGCAGAAGTCTGGTATTATTCAATCTGCTATTTTGAACTAAAGAGCACATGGAGGCAGGGGCCAAACCATTCAAAATCTTGAAACCCAGCACAAGTCTAAGAATCTTGAAAGTATCTTCAAGCCTAACTAAATCCAAACTAATAAGTTCAGTTGCCAAATTATCATTACCAAAATATTCCAATATTCATTTCACTGGCGGCCATAAGTTGCTAAATGACCTTAAAAATGATCAAATATCAAAATCTACTTCCAAAAATAGTCGCAAACTTTATCAAACATGCGATGTCTCTTGCAGGAAGATCGCCGATTTCTCTATGTTTTGTTACAAACATCGCAATCTGTTAACTATTTCTTTGCATCTGTTGAATGTTCGTCAACAGATGGCCATGTTCCCGGTTATATAACGGTCCTATCATACTTGTCAGACATGCGCAATCGTGATTGTAACTAGTAACCTGTCAAAATGGCGACTCCACGAAGCAGCGAAAATAATATTACCACATTAAACGTCGTTCACCGATTTAATTCCCACCCGTAATTTGAATAAAATCTGAGGAAAAAAAATGATGGGACTATACACGCGTCAGTACAGTATTAAATCACCCGTTTTTAAGCCTGAAATTTGCCCTACAGTAAAGTGCAAAGACTCGAGCGTAACTTTTGGTACTTGTGCACTACTTCTGTGTTTCCGACTGGTGCCTTTTCAACTTACATTTTGAATCTTAAAATATGATTCGAGTCCCGGGTACCCATTCGAAAATAAAATACGAGTCCCGGGAGTGAAAAAAACCGAAATCTGCTGGCTTAACTCATGGTCATGAGTGCAGACCATCATAACTTGAAAATATACACTTGTGTCAGTACTACTGCGTGAATATTACTGCATTCAGAAATTAATTCAGTAAATTCACAAACAATACAGTGTATGTACACTCTTAGGCAATCGAAGAATAAAGTAAAGAAATGTGTACTTGGATTTTTGAGTCAAGGCATTTGAAAAGAAATGCTGTGTATCACTTAATCTTATCACAATTATATTTCAGAAAATCAATGCGAAGAATGCATTTGGTCTTCATCTCATTGACTACATGGCAGAATTGTTGAAGGAGAAAAAAGGAGAGATGACAAACTTTCAGGTATGGAAACTGGATTTTGACATAATCTCTAGCTAGAATCACTGAAAAGTTGTGTTATTATATTCTAGGATGAGGAAGATAATCTTTAGACCAAATTTTACTGAAACAGACCAATGATTCCAAAAAGTTTATAGGACTTTTCATACATTTTTGATTCTCATTGCCACTTGGTACTACTCTCTTTGCATTGGGTCCGTTTAAAGGGGCATTGGATAACATTTTCTAAATTTTATTTATGAATGATTTACACTTCGTACATTAGAAACATTGGATTTGAATTTGACAATGAAACTTTGCATATTGTCATCATTACCCTTAATACTTCAAATGATGCAAAAATCTCAAAATGCTTTGGGAAAAGTTTGGGGATGATGCTGAACTTGTCCAGTGCCCCTCTAAGATCATGGTTCCAATCGAAAATAAATTGCCCAATTTGGGTCAATAAAATAATGTTAATTTTCAAAATGGTCCCAATCTTCTCCACATAGAAAGGAAAGCTCTGCATAGAAAATCCTGTAAGAGATAAAGAGTAAAAACTATGAGTTTTGACTTATATGAGGGACCACTCATTGATCAAAAATGATCTCAAATGACAAAATATGCAATACATTTTTTTAAATGCTGATTATCTTGGAACTTTTCTTTTTCCATAGATGAAACAAATTCTTCATACTTCATACTAGGTGTGGGCTATACGTAAGACAAAATTGTTTTTTTCAGAATTTCTATCTGTCAACAGTTTTTATGCATTGCAACTGATCTATCTCAACATGAAATGGCGAAAACAAATTAATCAGGTCGAAGAAAAAAGTGTGCCGCGCCCTCTTGTGACCGTATGTCATTTTAGAGAAATTCTTGTTTATTTTACAAAAATTGTTTTTTAATTCACAATTTTTTGATTTGTGAATGGGTCAATGGTTATCAAGTGGAGTCAAAGGAACACAAATATGAAGTTTTTGTAAACCCTAGTCATTTCGTATTCCTGAAAATTGACGTTTTTGGTCAAAATTCCAAGCGAGGGCGCTTTTTGCAATTATGCGCAATTTGTACAACTTTGTGTAAATTAAAGTATGCAGATGTTAAGATACTCTGATGTTCAATTTACCTAAGAAATTTGAGCCTTGTACTATAATTAGTTTGATCGTAGTACCCATTTTAACGTTATTTTAATGTTCCTATACATTTGTATAGGGAAAAGTTCGTTGACCCCTATGCTTTTACATAGGGTTATTATTGACGTATTTAAACGAGTCTAACTGACAAACTAAAGTAGATAGAAGGCTCAAATTTTGTAAACAGATCAAACTTGATACCGCCTTGGCAGCTGCTACCTTAAAATAAGCAAAAGCAATTTCTTTTGCGCATAATCATTAAAAGCGCCCTCACACACAATTTTGAAGGAAAACGTCAATTTTTACGACGACGAAATGTCTAATAGTTATGAAAACTCTTAACATGGATTTCATAACTTATTTACACATATTAAAACATTGAAATTGCTTCAAAATGTAAAAGATTTTTAGATTTTAAGCATTTTCTTCTCTAATACACAGATATTTACTATGGCGACACACTGACACTAGAGGGCGCAGCACACTTTTTTCTTTGACCTATAACCAAAAATGTTGTCATTTCAAGTTGAGATAGGTCAAGTGCAATCCAAAAAAACTGTTGACAAGGCAAACTGAAAAATCACCCATTTATAGCCCACTCCTATTCATACACAAATCTTTAAAAGCTCAGTAGTTTGACAGACTAAGCCTGCCATCTTGTGATATGAAAATGAAATTATGAATTTTTTAAATTGGTGACTTTTAAAAGTAGGAATAATGATTGTTTCTCATCTCTTCCTCAGGTTGCAAGTTGCACACTTGATGCCAGTGCTAAAATCTATGCCGGTAGGGTAGATGCAATCCATGCAGAGACGTACAAAATCATGGGAGGCTTGGGTCATGGTGATAAACAGAAAGGTAGGATTTCTTAAACGTTTTGTTTTTAAAGAAATATCTTTCTGAATTAATACTTTTCTGAGCACTAAATGCATTAATGCTATTGGAATTACTTCATGCACAATATTGTTTTTATGAATTCATGAAGGGTGAGTTGTTTTGCCTGCAACGCTCACACGAAAAGTAATATTTTTGCAAACTAGCCTCTGAATTGATAAACAAAAATTGGTTATGTATTATGGGAAGGAGCAGACTTGTGATATTTGTCCAGCAAGTCTGTCCATCATGTCTATACTTGAATGCTCACTAGATCAGTCCTTGAATTTAAAAAAATCCCAGGAGCTCGATGAATTACTCTCCTGGTGGCTCCGAGGAGCTCAATTTGAGCACCTAAAATTGCTCTCCTGGGCAATTCGAGGAGCTCCATTCAATGTTTTTATTAAAATGTAGATTTCAGACAACTTGGGACAAAGTTTGCATATCTTTCAATGCAAAGTAGTTAGTACACTGGATGTTGCCAAATTAATTAAGTTGCAACTACTACAAAGATAAATCATATATGAGTTGTTCTGTCAGAATTGGGCACTTGTGTGGCTGCGCTTGTCTGATTCACAAACATTATCATAAAAGCAACCAGTAATTAATACTTGAAGATGATGATAAAATTATACAACTCTGTCATTGTGTACAGACAATAAAGTTAGGTAACCACTTCAAATTAACAATGAATGGATTTAAAAGATTCACTTAGGCATGCTGAACATATAGCCATTGTTCCCTTAAATTAATAGCTAGCTACTTGAGATAGCATACCATTTAAATCACACATACACAGATACAAGTGCAGGACAACAAGTGTCCCGTTTTGATATGACAAGTCACATACAAAAAGTTCACAAAATTGAAGCTCAATTTGTTTGCTGAGCATTATTTTAATATGAAAGTGTTTTGCTTCTTTCCTTTTAAAATTTCTTTGATTAATTTTGTACTAATTGTATATTTTCTGTTTTAATGTGAAGATGGTGCAGAAGGTGAGGGAAGTCAGGAGACTACAACCAATAAAAAGAAGAAAAGGGTAGGTATTCAAGTTGACAATCTTCATGTGACTTTTTACAATCCTATAGATGTTTTAAAATAATGAGCTGAGATTTCCTATCATGGGAATGAGAAAATTATTAGAAATATTTTGGCACCAAAATCTCAGAAAAGTTTTTAAAAAATGCTGGCCAGTCAGACTTGGCTCCTTTTATTGTAAATGTTTCAAATTGTTATTAAACTTTAAAAACTGGTAAATTATGTAGTGACCATAGGTTAAGATAGGTAACAGTGTGCAAGGATGGTTTCCAGCATGTTTCATCAAGTTAGTATGAAGTTAAGTTTGAGTCAAGGAATTTTTATAGGGGAACCGTTATCTACTCACCGCCATTTTGATTTCACCGCCATGTAAATCCTATGGGATGGCAGTCATCTTGGATAATCGCTCATGGAGGGCGAGTTATTGTACCTTCGGCATTTTACGGCTCCGCATGCCCCACTTCAAGAGTCTACGCAACAGATTAGCGGGAAAATTGCGAACTTTGATCTACTTAAAACGCAGACACTGTTTGCGCATGAAACAAAATGCACAAGCTGTATGTCCGTCAAGTGAAGATTTACACTATCTGCCTGGATATCGGGCGAAACTCCGAATATATCTTGAGGTACGGTACACTGTAAAATAACTCTGCTCCATGACACAAGATGGCGAAGAAAACTGGTTCCCCTACTAAAATTAAAATTCCTTGGTTTGAGTCAAATTTTTGGTTAACTGTTGGATGAAATAAAATAGCCTATATCTCAATTTTCAGTGTTGCTTAACAAATTTGTACTAATTGTGATATGTTTTGTTTATCTTAACCAGAGGCATTGTAATACAATTGAAGCAAATCTCAAGAATCTGAACTGCAACAAGATTGATCCCGGATTTGAGGTGGGTTGTCACATTAAGCAAAATCTTGAATCTATACTTGATATTAAGTTGCTGCACATAGCTAGCTTTCCTGAGCAGCACTTCAATTTTTCCTACTTTCTTTCCCAAATTCCCTTTTTCTTGCAACTTGCCCCCTTTTTGTAATTTACTTTATTTTCTTCATGTGGGGTGTGTGTGTGTGAGGGAGGTGCCTGTGATGGTGATGTTGGGAATGGTCCTCTGCTTCCAGTATTTGACCCATTTTTACTTCAGGTCAGTCAAGCAGTTTTCCCATTTTTCTTGTTTTTGGTGTACCGTAGTTGAATTTACCTTTTTTTCATCTTTGGCTCATGTAATTTTAATATTAAAATCAAGCTAACCAAACTCACCCCTTTTAATTTGCAATTATTTCCTAATATCTTTTTCCAATCAGGTGGATCCATTCTTTCACAAAATGTCAGCAGCCTTTGATGAGGGTGGTACCTTTGGCTTGCTACTCAATCATTTACATCGCCGTGGTAACTGCTCCGAGCTGATTTTGGACTCTAGTCGTACCATGCCTTCATCATTGGATGATGGTGAACAGAAAGACCAAGCCACTCAAACCAAAGTAGATATCAAGGATGTGAAAGGTAAAATAGTCACTCTTTAATTGTTAAAATGAATTTTAATTTTAAAAAGGGGCCTTCAAAAATGAACCAGTGGTAAATTACTCAGAGTTTGCTGCTCTGGGCAGCTGTCATTGCTGAGAACAATAACAACTGCCCAGATTTGGCAGTGGTCAACATTATTGTTAAAGGATCAATAATTTTGACATGTATTCACTTTGTCATATTTGAAGTTTAATGAAAAGATTACATAGGAAGTGGATTACTGACCAACATTTGCGGAATTGATGGCATATCTTGACATAAAATCACATCAGTTGTGATCATAGCAAGGAATTTAAAAGGGGAATCGGTACTCGCCGCCATTTTGATTTCACCGCCGTGTAAATCTATGGAACATCGACCATCTTTAATTGTCGCTCATGGAGGGTGAGTTTTATTGTACCTCCGGCATTTTATGGCTCCGTGTACCACAATTCGAGAGTCTTTGCAATGGATTAGCGGGAAAATTGGCATGCTTTGACACGCTACTTGAAACGCACACAAACTCCAAATATATCTGGAGGTACAATAACTCGGCTCCATGAGCGACACAAGATGGCGGTGAATTCCGATTCCCCTATAAAAATTCCTTGGATCATAGGCAGAATTACTTATTTTTCATATGTGGCATGATTGATTGATATTATACTGATGTCAAAAATATTTATTTTGAGTTAACTGAGAAATGAAGAAAGGAAATTATTGTGTTTTCATTGTTTGAATGATAATGAAATTGTCATCCCTCTGGATCAGCTGACCAATGATGATTGGGTTTGGATCAAACCATAGCATTTCTTTCTAATGTACATTTCACAAGTAGGTGGTTATAATCGTTGAACTCATTTCCCTTGATCATGTCCCATTTATCAATTTCTAATTTATAACTCAAATTCAGAACATGACATCTGACCATTGATTTAGGAGGGGAGATACCAGGCTTTGTATACAAGCCTGTGTAATGGCGTCGTCAGCCATGGAGCTCAAATTGGGGGTATTCGGATCCACTCGGCTCACGCCAAAATAAACTCTGAGTGCCGAGACTTGGTTACGCGTAGAGACAACCTGCGCAAATAATACTTCCGTGTTTCCACATGTGCGCATTAAGACAAGTGCAATTCATCATCGGCAAGCTATCAGAAAAACCCGAATACCCCCAATTTTGTCTCCATGCCGGAATAAAAATGGCGGCATGCCTTGTATCTCCCCTGTAAATCTATTCTATGCATCTGACTTAATCCAATCTGAATTCATATTAATTAGACATGATTGATATTCAGCCATTGTATCCCAAGATGTCAATTTACCTTTACTCAACAATGCTTTTTTTCCCCCAGATATCTTTTCATCCAGTAGCGACAAATTTGAATCACTACAGATCTGTCCTCAGTTTGCCGACTTTGAGTTCACCAAATGGAATCAAGATGGAGAGGTAAGTCAGGGTCAAAGGTCAAAATATAGAGAGGTAAGTAAGGGTCAAAGGTCAAAATATTAGAGAAAATTTGTTTGTTAAATTGGAATCCCCCCATTCACAGATTTAACATTACTTATAAAATATATTTATGGGACCTGATAATTATGATTTTAGTGGTGACATATTTGATGGTCGATAGATAAAAAGAATCATTCTTAAGTCCTATACATAGTTTAAACAAATTCAAATATGAATATCATTTTTCTCGTAGGACACATTGAGTTCAATGATGAGTAAATTGGCTTCCAGCGAGCAGGCATTTGATGTGAACGCAGCCCCGGAACCTCTTGAGGATCCCATGATGAATGACGACCAGTTTGGAGCGCCTCCCCTGGCAGATGCTGATGACTTCAGCGATGACGATTTTGGTGGTGGTGATATGACCGTAGGGGGCGCTGGAGAGCCATCATTATTTGTCGGTGGACAAGAAGCTAAGATGATGCGATCTGGTTGTACAAGGTATTGAACCTGAACCTGAAGTTGATCAAGTTTAATCGAAATGTGTAAATTATCATCAGAGCAGAGAGTTTTAACCCTCACACTTTTAAGCACCTCTTCGTTTAAAAACTATCTCCTCAGAAATTTACATGGAAAAAAATCGTGGTTTCCCCCAGATTCGACCCCCGGATCTACCACACCCCGGTCCAACCATGCCCCACTAGGTAAAGCCACTAAGCTTCGTGACTATAGCTAACTCTAGTCTTTGACGTATATGGACTTTGTGGAATGGGGTTTTGTGAGGTTCGGTGTTGTTTGGGTTAGTTTTAATGAAATTTTGTGGACTGCCATCACTAAATTTGTTAAGTGTTGCCTTATGATATGAAGTCAGTTAGAATTTAACCTGGAAGGATGATAAACCTGAACTAAACTATTACGTATTGCTGTATCAAGGCCTTAGATGTGAAATTAATCTACATCATTAGAAACTAGGCAACATCTTGACCAATAGAAAAACCACTGGATAATGTATTAGAAAGAAAAAGATTCTTTTCAATTGTAGGCCATATTAACTAACAATTATTATAATTTTCCTCCGTCTTCCGTTTAGTTCTTCGACAACGACAGGTGGATCAGCCAGTGCGCTTTGTTTACAGATGAGCCTAGAGCCTACAGAGTATTCTTATTTCAACATGGAAGCCCTCAGCACATGGGCTGGGCCACAACATTGGAATTTCAGGCCCAGATCTAAGGGTAAGTGGAGTAAATAGAGCAGAACTGGAGTAACCTACCCCCTCCACTATGGCAGAGTTATATGTTAATCCCTGCCTGGTTTGCAATACTCTACTTTGACATAAAGGTAGGCAAGGTCAAAATTCTTTGCACTTGAATAGCCTGTATCCTAGTTGCAAGAATATTGACTGATATTGAGGCTAGCTTCAAACACAGGACATAAGTTTCACTTTGGTGATTATGTGATTTTCTTGTAATGTGTAGTTAAACACAGCGTTTGACACATTAGGGTCAAAATACATACACTTTCTGGAAAGCCTTTTGGTAAAATTTGGAACTAAATAAACATATACAATGTGTCCAGCATCTCCGGTTCTAGAAATGTATATTGATTTAAGATTTAGTTGATGAGTTACAGAATAAAAACCTTTCTAACAATGATGGGTCGACACCAACCTAAAGCTGATTTCAAATTTTTGATGCAAGAAATTTGCCGTTCTCCCAACTTTTTGGATGTTACACATTCTACAATTTGCTTATTTTCAACCTGACATTAGGTTTTTTGTAACAATATCACATGCTTTTCCCAATTCTTTGTTTTTTCATGAAAATGTTCAATCAAGCCTGAAATAGATACTTACATTAAAGCTACTTTTCATCTATTTCTATTATCTTTTAGTCCAATCAGCAGCAAGCAAGGACGCTGAAGGGAAGAAGAGCCACACCAAGAAACCACCATTCAGGATCAATTTTGAAGAAGATGTTGACGAGAAGCCTTTCTCAAAAACCAAGGCAAGTATTGTTAATGTCACTGTTCATGTTGCTTTTGTTGAAAGAGAATCTCTAAATAGAATACATGAAGAAACTTATCTGGGTACCAACAGAAATTTTTTGTTTTGGCGAAACCTTTTTTTTTTTTTTTTTTAATACAAAACTTAAAACTGGCTTTGTTTTTAGTATTACTGTATTAGCCCAGTATTTTAGCTATGTGGTGTTTTTGTTGTCACTTACTTGTATATCCTGGCCCAATGATCTTGATTATAAACAGCATCTAGCTCCACTTCACATTGAAGTGGCAAAAAATTGATCTGATCGATTTTAACAAGTTCGTTATAAATATTATTCTAAGCAAATGAGTATATACTTTCATATTCTACATTTCCAAAACAATGCCTTTTCACCCTGTCTGGATTTGAATGGTTCTTATGATCAATGTAATAGGTTCTTCTAATCGAGATATAAGGGAATGCTTTAAAATTTAGATATGACAGTAACTTTGGAACTGGCTAATATGTGGGTATGTGCTTTCTTCTGTAAATTTCTTGAATGTCACTTTACTAGAGTACTTACAGAAGTGATGTCACAAAAACCTTTTTTGACTAATTTCGGCATTTTAGATTTTGTGGGAATTGGTTCACTGGGGCTCAGGCCTGGAAAACATGTAAATTTCCAGGTAACCAATACCTGAGATTTCCA
This sequence comes from Ophiothrix spiculata, assembly GCA_000969725.1. NCBI lineage: Eukaryota > Metazoa > Echinodermata > Ophiuroidea > Amphilepidida > Ophiotrichidae > Ophiothrix > Ophiothrix spiculata. The sequence continues at coordinate 27,224 of JXSR01S015562.1, forward strand.
CATTTCCCGCATTGAAAGCTTACAAATTTCCCGCCAGCTTCCTGAATTTTCCGGCCACCAGGAGGCCGAGTTACCCAGTTTTTCCAGGCCTGCTTGGGCTCAACACATGGCCACACTTCAATGGGACTAATTAGGTATTTTTGCAGCCATTCTTTAGATACCGTACATTGGTGTGTTTGAAATATCCAAACAAAGTGACAAGGAATTCTGAATCCATTTTGAATGTGTTGAACTGTTTCCATTCTCTCCTCAGGCAGCAACCACTTTATCCAAGGCAACATTGGCTAAATACAATAAGACATCCACAGTATTACCAGAGGATCTGCATTACAAAACGGACCAACTCTTGAAATTATTCTCAAAGACAAATTATATTGTAAGTACAACTTGTTATTGTGCATGATATCACATAAGAGAAGAGATCAACGTCGGCCCATTAGCCTTTTCGGTATTTCCAATCTCTTATACAGAAACTCAAATATCGCTAATTTGTTCCATTGAAATACATTGCGTTTTTGTCAAAATTGGCCAACTTTAGAAGCTCACTGTGGTTGTAATCGGAGTACA
>JXSR01S015563.1:14705-25154 GCA_000969725.1 Ophiothrix spiculata
CACCTAAAAAGGATGAAGATTATCAGGTAAGCATGGTCAGTTTTTCAGGCTCTGTACTATTTCATCAAAGCTAGAGATTATCCACCTAAAAAGGACGAAGATTATCAGGTAAGCATGGTCAGTTTTTCAGGATTCTGAAGTGAACCCAAGAAAGGGTGTACCTATTGCAGAAGGCTATTACATGTTAAAGAATTGTATTACATGATAGGGCCTAAAAAAATAAATTGTTTGTTTGTCCTCCAGTGGAAAAATGAAAATTTTGGGTCGGGCGGTCAGTTGATCTTTTTTTTTTTTTATTACTCTGCACATATATTTTAAAGAATGATCTCATTCCATGGGTTTTATCACGAATACCAAACAATGCAGGGCTTCATCAAAGATTGTGGGTCATTACTTAGAGTAAATATGCATTTTATACCACTAAATGTGACTTTATACTGCTAAATTTTACATTTTTTGTCGAAAATATTGAGTTTTCATATTTTAGGTGTTTGAAGAATTGAAGAAAAAAACCAACCCTATATTAAAATACCAGACCCAAATTTTTGGCATTTTAAGGTCAGTCGCGGAGGGCAAACAATCATATTTTATTTAGGCCTAGGGTATCAAAGCAGATGATTAGGACATTGGAGCAAATTGCCTCAGTAACACACTAACACTTTACCCTGCAGTAAAGCCAAAAAAAATAAAATATTCCTGTCTCGATGCCTTTTGGCAGAACAACTAAGCTCTATGCTTTTATGTATAATTTTTACTTTCACCCAGAAAAGTCCTATGTGCGATTTTTTAAAAATAAGATATTATTTTACCAAAGGAATGGCGCTTTGTCAAATATTATGATGATGATGCCTTTAAGGTGTTTAAGTAATTTTTGAAATCATTCTTAAATAGGGTATAAATTTTTGCTGAATTTCAAAAATGCTAATGTGTAGAGTATAGGAAAACTTGTCAAAATGCTAGTTTAGGGTGAGTGGGTACTTTTGTCAACCCTAAATCCTAATTTAGGATCAATTTTTAGGGCCATCATGGATTGAGCATGATATTCACTTTTGAAAACAAACACGATCCCCTAGCTTTGAATACCCTTGCTACTGTGTAGCGTATGGGTAACTTGTCAAAATCCTTGGTTAGGGTGTGCGTTTGAGTCAACCCTAATATATATCCTTGTTTTAGGATATAAAGCTAAATCAAACATAATTTATTTCTTCCACAGATGCACATTACAGTAACTAACATATCAAAAAATACTGTGCTATCTCATAAGGAAATGATTTCTTCTAGCTACTTATACTTACTTTGTTTATTTATTTATAAATGTTTCTTTTGTTTTTTCCAGGTGCAAAAGGAGGCAAAGGAATACTTGTCCAAAATTTCTTCATAGGATTAAATGAGGTTTGTTTCAAAGTATTGTTTTTCTGATCATGACCAACTATAACTGAAATAGGGAAGAAATTGTAGCACAGAAAATAGCAGTGGCTACATGATATCAGACAAAGGGAGGGAGTATTAATAGGTCATGTGTGTACAAGAAAGTCCTATCTGCAATAGCTGCCATTTTAAATAAATTTGAATTGCACACTGTAGAATGTCCAGTCTGGGGTCAATGACTCTTGAAATGGTTCTTCATGTGACTGTGTTACCTGAAGAACCATTTCATGAGCCACTGACATATGGGGAGAGAAATTTCGAGGGATTTTTCATATTCTAGTGATACGGTGATAACATACGGCAGCCATTGCAGATACAATTTTCTTGCACTCACATTATGAGTTGAAGCAGACGGGGTCCACAAGCAATCCCTGAAGTGGAGTTACAGCTATTTGACTCTCTGTACAAAATCCAATTGAAGCTAGGATTTTGAGCAAAGATACTACCATAGGTATCAACATTGAGGTATTGGGTTGTTGCTGATGATGCTTCAGATCTTGTGGTTATGCGCAGGGGCGTAGCTAGGGGGGCAAGTTGCCCCGGGCGCCACCTCTAGGGGGCGCCAAATCGCCACTACATGAAAAATAATTGGACTAACAACAGGGGACATACTACTGAAATTGCAAATTTTTGCCTAAATGTTTTGCGCCTAAAGATTTAGGTACTTTTTAGCTTAAATAGGCAAATATTACTGCAAAAAAAACCGTAAACTTTTTTGCGCACTTCACACGCTGGGAAAAAAATTAGGCAAATTTCAGCAGAAATTACTTGTTTTTGCCAAAAAAAGAGGAGTTTTTCAAAGCTGTTGGGTGTTTTTTTTTTGGGGGGGGGGGAGAGTGTACCTTTTCCAAGTTGCCCTCCCTCGGGGGCGCCAGTTTCACTTCTTGCCCCGGGCTCCAAACACCCTCGCTACGCCCCTGGTTATGCGTGAATACTGAAAACACGCACACATGATTTGTGTACAGTTTGGTGAATATCTTTGTTCTGGTTTCCCTCTCTACGCAAAAAATCTTTTCTCTCAAATTCAAGTTGGCCATGCAGGTCTAGGACCAGAATACCCTCAGGGTGAATGATAATACTGGTTGATTTCTCCTCACTGTCATTGATTTGAAGCTTATAAACTGATGTTTATCCCTGTGCTCAATAAATTTCAAGCTTAAAGGTGCAATTCATGTGGCCTCTTTTCTAGCTAAATTAAAAGAAGAGTACAACATAAGTATATACTGAAAATTTCACTTGATTCCGACCATTCGTTTCCAAGTTACAAGCTTTTCAGCATTTTGAAAATCCACATAGGCTACTGTGTTGTAATTACTGTCGGGGCCCTGACAATAATTAGAAAATGACACATTTTCTCATATTTTTCAAAAAAGCAAGCACATGTGAAAGAATGGTTTGGGGATCGTAACATATACCAGCTGAGGATTCTTATTAGCTAAAAAACTCAAATTTGATAGAGATGACCTTGAGGGTGTATAGTGGATCATGAATTGCCCCTTTAAGAGACTAACCATGTTTTTCTTTCCAGATGGAACTAAATTTTCATGCTTAAAGGTTTCATAAGTTTTAAATTAGCTTATCTCTTAAACATGAAAAGATACATAGAAAGTTGAGTTTATTCCTTCTATTTTTATGTATACGTTCTTACATATTTGATTTTACAGTATTTTAAATGTGACCTGGTTGCCTGTCACATTTTCAGTGTTATATATTTATTATTTTTAAACAATGCTTTATAAGTTGTCAAGTTGTAAATTCTAGGTAGATATAAGTAAACAAATGTTGAATCATATAAACTAATACTAAACTGTTAAAGGGGCATAGGACAAGTTAAGCATCATCCCCAAACATTTTGAGATTTTTGCATCATTGGAAGTGTTAGTGGTAATAATGACAGCATGCAAAGTTTCATTGTCAAATTCAAACCCTATATGTGACCCGTCATTTCGAAAGGTACCTTAAGGTCGGCAAAATCAAAATTGTTTTTTGATTTCATCTGAAAGCTGACATCTTAAGCTTTAAAATGACACCTTGATTTTGGTTATTGGATGTTCGGTTGTGAAGTTACACCCAAATTGGTAAAAGGCATCGGGCTGATTCGGAAAACTATAGTTCTGAGAAAATCAAGTTTAAAGTTTTTGTACTTAGTAAATCTTGAATGGAGAGAGGATTTTTAGCTTGGTTTTAATACATTTTTCTTATGTTTTGAATGTTGGAACCTGATAGTGCAAAGAATGAAGGAGGCATCTGGCAAAATATCTGACAGTGAAATTTGGGATTTTACAGTAGCGATGTCGGGAATATTTTTGCTAAAAGAAAAATTAACAAATAGCAGCCAGACTAGAAAGGGTTAAAGTTAAACTGTTCAATAATCATAGTTGATTTTGTCCAGATCAGCTATTTTATATGATGTCGCACAATGTCTTTGTGAATTATTAAAGAAGCATGGTCCGATTGCCTCAACGTTTTTTCAAACTTTTTGGTACCAAAATGTTGCTCATATTTTTCTCATAACACGTGAAATTTCACAGCTGAATTATGTTTCGTTTTGGAGATATACATGAAAATGTATCTAATTATGGTAATCATAATTAATTTTACACAGTAACGTATAGGCGACTCTGAAATACAAAATTGCTTATAAAATCATTTTGTTAGACCGATTGAGCTGAAATTTTAAACTTTTATCTTTTGAGTGGTCATCTTTCATATGATATTAAAAACTTAATTTTGAAAAATTGGACCAAGCTCCTTTAAGTGTATTTATGCTGTAGGTAGTGATAGTTCCCTGTTAGCTACCTTCCTCACTATTTCTAGTGGATCTCACAGATATGTGATGCGATCGAAGAAAATGAGTCACATGGCGTCAATTTTCAATTTTGATTTTTTTTATTTTAAATCTAACTAAGCATTAATATACTACAATTTGATCCAATCCCTTCAAAATTGGTCATCTGGTTCCAGAGATACAATAATAATACAATAATAATAAAACAAGAGAATTTTCTGCCTTTATTGGTAAATAACTCAATATTTTCAACATACGACTCATTTCCTTTGGTCATATCACATATAACAATGGTGATGTATGTGATTATATGTAAAGCTAAAAAATATGTTAATCTATTGTATATGTTGGTGAGTAGGTCAAGTGACTAGAGATAAGGATGGACAGAGTGTTCCCGCTAAGTTGGTATGGTGCACCTATGGTGTGAGAGTTTTGATATTTGTTGCCATACATATTTGAAAATGTGTGAGAACATGCTCTTTCCTGCTTGTTTAGCCAATTTTGAGCCTCAGCTACTGATTTTGGTGCCCCGGGGAGGGGGGGGGGTGTACTCAAATTTGGTTTTGGTAGGGGTGTGCTGCTTGGAAATGTGAAATACCACCCATGTATTTACCAATTTTCAAGAAAAAGGGACCCATCCATATCCCAAATACCCAAATTTTGAGTCAAATTTATACAAAAATTGAAATTTTCTGTGAAAAGTTATGCTAATTTGGCACAAGTTTAGGCTGAATTTTGTTTGAAATTTTGAAAAAAAAAATCAAAAATTTGCGCCACCATTTTGGTGCAAATTTCAGAAAATTTTGAAAAACAGACCCATCAAAATACCACATTTTGCAAAGAAAAAGGACCCATTGGCATACCAAACTGCCTGATTTTGCTACCCAAGTTTGCGGCACATCCCCGTAATCTCTTTTGTTTTTTGGTGCAAACACTTATTTAACTAATTAACAAATTAGTTGAATTGGCATAAGCTCAAAAGGACAGTATACATTCCACGATGATGACCAATGGAGAAAAAGTTATTATAGCTATACATATCGAATAAGTTATTGATGAATTTGTTTCATGAATGGGCATCTAATTTTGTAAACTAAATCTCTGGTAACTAAATGTCGGGCTGCAACATGTATCCTCAGTAAAAATAATATGTTGTATAGTTGATAGATTTAGAAACATTTTTTATAGAATGTACAGATGTAGACGTTTGACTTCACTCTTGTTTTGCATACTTATGCTTAAGACATTTGATCTGATCAGAAGATTTTGATTTCATGAACCATACACTCGAATTAGGGGTATTTATGTATAGATTTTCCATCAATGATTTACCAACAGCATTCAATAACTATTTTACTAAACGATCGGAAGTTCATGATTACCCAACAAGATATGCCAATAACCTGAATGTTACAAATAACGAAAAATGCTTTGCTGATCGTATCATCCGGTCCAATTATGTGGAACTCTCTTCCTAAATTAATTAAAGATTCTAAAACTGCAAAGCACTTCCGCAACCAACTCAAAAAATCTCTTATCAATAAATATGATTGAAACATTATTTTCACTTGCATCTTTTGGGTCGGCATCCTTAGTGCATTGTCTTGTTAATTACTCATGAGCTTTCTTTTCCTGTAACAATATTCTTCTTTAAAGGGGTAGACTAATTTCTGGCCTTCTGGTCTACTCCTCCGTAAGACTCTTTTTTGTAAAATTATGTACTGCAAAGATATTTTATATTGTATGTCTTATGGGAAATAAAACCTTGAACCTTGAACCATAGTGTTGAACACATTAAATTAAATATCTTTTGAAAGTGATGTTGATAATACTTTAAGTATTACAATAAATCCTCATTATAACAAAATCTGATGTAAGAGAATTCCTGTTATAAAGAAGTGTTTTCCCTTTTCCAAATATAAATTTCTTTTGTATTGCACTGTTTTACAAACTTTGCCGAAAACACGAAAGTTACACAGCTGATTTCTTCCTCCCATAGCCACCACTCTACACTGTGACTGCATAGTGACTAGTTATGTACTAGCTATATTTTTAGCTATCTACCAAAGCAACAAACTAGGCAGCTGACCTATTTCATGGAAATAGCTTCATGGAAAAATGTCCATTCCTAGCCTTAGTTGGAGCCTAGTAGATGGCTACATTTTGTGATGACTACATCGGCAATACTGCAGTCACCATGTCATCCCAGTGCAGCACAGCATGGTGACACAGAAGGAATATAGCAGTGTAGTCATAGACAGTACCATTGATCATGAGACTTAGAAACAGTTAAACGCAAACTAAAACAGTTAAACAGAAACTAAAGACAATTTTGACCCAAGTTATATACTCAAGAAAGTTGTGTTTAGTTGTTTTATTACTTGCATAGCATATGCTTTTAAATCTGGTACCTGAATACCCAATTAGAATTTAAGCTTCCATGATTTCTACAAAAATGTATTTCTGGGTTTGGTACAACATTTACAGGAAAAATATCATCATGTCTTAAATTTATAATAATTTCTGATAATAATGTGTAGTGAATGCTGCCTTCATACATTTTTTTCCACATGACATGAAAGTATGCATTATGAATATTTGGATCAAATCAGTGGCTCAGGAAATGGAGCAGTTGGAACAATTTTAAATGTATGGAGCAAAAATTTACCACTCGTAATGAGTTCTAGATTATGGCAATGAACAGGGCAATAAATATATCCGGCGACCATAGCGGTATGTACAAATGTTAATTACATTATCGTCATTTGTCATCTAATTTGCAGTTTTTGCGAAATAATGTTGCATTCTGTGATCAGGACATGTTTCGAAGCTGTTCAGTGGGGTTTGCATAGATGGAAATGACATTTTCACAGGTTCATTTATCATAGATGCAAGAAAGATTTTCTACACATACTTGCCAGCTTGCGCTATCAATTGTTACCTGCGCCACTGACATGCGTATCAGAATTTGGATACCCTCCTTATTCTAAATCTGATACGGGTATCAGAATTTTGATAGATTTTTAATGCGTGGGTATCCAAATATAGATCATATCCGAATCGTGAGTTCCACCGTACTGACATGACTTGACATGATAGTAAGGTTTAGTGTTGCTTTATACATTCACACACAAGAACATTCTTTTTATTGATTTAGAAAACGAATACAAATAAACCATTATGATGGTAAAATTGATTGGTTTGGACCTTGTTTTCTATATTTTGTTTTAATTATTTCTTCTAACAATTATTGACCTAAAGTATAATCATACACTTTGGAAATAAAGAAGAAAGTGTTGAACGAAATTGTACAGTGATGGTTTTATCCTACTATAAACAAAAGTAGCAGGTAGCATTGTATGTGCAATAATATGCCTTGTGCCAGAATTCGCCCAGAAGATTCGTCCAGCAGTTTAAAGACACACTGCAGTGGCAACTTGTCAACAAGTAATCAACTAACAGACAGTTCCTAATAAGAGATAGTACTTTTTGAGCCCATAAAGAGATTTAACATTAAAACATTTAGGCCGTAAGTTCAAAAGAAGATTTAGACCGGGTTTAAAGTTTAGACTTGGACCCGGGTCCAAGTCTAAATTTCTACTGCCACAACAAGTTCTTTTGTAGCATTTTTTGAACTGCAGAAACATTCAAAATTAAAGTTAACAATCTTGCAAGTAACACAAAATATGACAATGTCGGTTGACGAAAAAATATTTAGCTGTGAAATGAAATTTCATTTAAACCAGGTCTAACTTTAAACCTGGTCTAACTCTTAAACCTCTTTTGAACATACGGACTGTAAACTTTGTTGGATAACAGGAATTCTGGTAACAAGAACTAAATTGCATATCGTATGAGCTTTCTGAGTTGCCACTATATACATATGGCCTAAAAAAATAATTGTTTGATTGGCGTAACATAGAAAAAAAATAGGGTAGGTAGGTCAGATTTAATTTTTAATTTTTTTTTAATTTTTCAAGCCTATGTTTCACATACAAGACCCAAAATATACGACACATATACAAAAACATCTTCGCTTTTTCTGTAACACATCTTTTATTTGCCATTTTGAATGTCCTGCAAAGCCATATCTCAGGCCCCGTGAATCGATTCCCATCAAATTTGGGATTTGGACCATGCTCAAAAAAATAAAAATATCTAGGGTCGGTGGTAAAATTAGGGTAGGTCGGGTTACGCCAATCAAACAATTTTTTAGGCCTAAAACACAGCTCAGATTTGATTCTGTTTTGCAGCATTTCACTTGTTTCATAGTTTCATAGTCCATTCTGCCAACTGTATTTCACCAAAGAAACTTGCCGTCTCCCAATATTTGAGCTAAATTGATAAGATGAGGCATGTAGAATTTGTTGAGTTGTAGTCTGGTTTTGGCAAGCATTTTTCCTGCTGTGGTAGGACTCTGGTTCCTGGCCCGTTTCATAGAGCACAAAGTAGACATTGAAGATTCTCTCAATGGAGCTGTGTAATAAACAATGCGATAGGCAAAATGTAATGGTAACATTTTATCCAAATTAATAAACCTAAAAATTCTATTTAAAAAAGAGAAAGTCAAATGTAAATTTAGCACATTTGGGAAATAAACCAAAAAACAATGATGTTAGTAGACTTATTAATCTAGTTGATGACTAGTATTTTGATAAACATGAATTTTGTATGAATGGTTTTGAATCAATCATCAGCTTTGAAGCATGCAATTTGTGTCAACTTTCATTTTAATCACTGAGGTGACAATTTGAACACTTAGTATTTCAATCAAAATCACCCTTTCTTGCAACAAAAATGGTACTTTTTTTCTTTTGCAATGTGTAAAACGAGTGATTTTGATTTGAAATACCCAGCACAGTGTAACTAGTCTGCATTCTATCCATGAAAAAATATAAGTAACTTTGTAAATGTTGTTAAAGAGTCTGTATACATTTATATGATCTTTACAGGTCAAATCAATATCTAATTGGTTGATTTCTCAACTGACCAACTTAAATTGATCAGATAATAAATAGATCAGCATATTACCCCAGCTGGATACTTGGGTTTTAAGTAGATCAATATTACTGTCTGGAGAAATATACATGGCAGACCTTTGCTTTTAGACTTTTTAAAATGAACATTTTTTATTAAATTCACGCAGAAGCAAAAAAAATATCCGCACATAGAGTTATGCCTAGACCTACAGAAAAAACTCCATTCTTTATTTTGGTAAGATAAATATCAAATATGGAAAGCTAGAACTTACACAAGAGGTTTACAAAGATTGGGGTCATCAGAGGTCATTTGAAAAAATTGAAGATATTGGTGTTTTTGCTACTGCTGATTGGCCCAAAGCTTAATCAGTCTCTGTTGCATCTCTTTAAACTTGCTTGTGTGGTAAATATTTTTTCATTGACTAGTTATACTGTGCCCAGTGTTCAAAATCACCCTTTCATGCAACAAAAATGGTACTTTTTTTCTTTTGCAACATAAAAAGGAGTGAAGCCCTACAAGGTAATCAAATCACAGAAAACACAATTAGCAGGTACTTATTTCAGTAATGGGAGTGGAGCAGTTAAGTAAAATTGAGCCCTTACCTAATCTCAGAAACTGAAATATTTGGGGCAGAATAGTGTTGCAATTTTTCGACCAATCTTCCAGTCTTATTATCATAATTTGGTCTTTTGAGAAAGACTTGAGCCAATCTTGGAGAAAAACATCATAGATTCCTTTCGTTAACCCCTAGTATAAAAACAGAAAGAAAACATGTCAGGTTTGTAACTGGTTTATACAGTGGTTTACTAAGTATGTTATAGTAGTTCTTCTTGCTGATCTTAAATACAACTTACATTGATATCACCTTTCATTTTATGGTGTACAAGTGAAAGGCAATCCTGAAAACAAAGAAAGATTTAGCTAAGAATAGAGAGGGAAAATTTGATGCAATATAACTAATATGGCCTGACGGAACTGTTGAAACTCTGTTTAATACCTATTTCTTCAAGTACATACCAGATTACACCACTCTCTTCCAAGGCCATAATAAACATTGCAAAGTTATATTTAGTCATCATAAAATTTCAGGTCCAGTGAACCACAAAAAATCAATTCATCAATTGCTTTGAATAATTATGGTAGCTTTGGGGCCCATCATGCATTGTAGTAAACCATCTTTTTCTCACGCAGTGAGAATGCCTTTGCTTTGCTTTGATCACATGTAGAATTTGTTGAGTTGTAGTCTCGTTTTG
>JXSR01S015565.1:0-26321 GCA_000969725.1 Ophiothrix spiculata
AAAAGATCAAATAAAGAGCAAAGTTAAATTTTTTCAAAGATTTTCAAAACATTTAAAACTATTTTTTATCTCTTTTCTTTTTTTTCTCTACTCCCCTTTCTTTTCTATCTTTTTTGTGCCAAGATGCCCGAATGGGCCTTTTCCCCCGACTGACTCACCAAACTGGGGGGGCACGTGCCCCCCACCCCCCGGACCCACCTTTGGGCACGCCACTGATTGTCATGTTAATACAATTTCGTATCTAGAGGAAATAAAGTATCTCAGAGAATCAGTCGGTTGGAATATGGAGAAGAAAACACCTGGCTGTAGTGCATTTGGTCTCAAAAGCATTTCAGAATGAACTGTACTCCTAGAAAACAATACATCAATTGATGTCATAGGGTTTGAGAGTAAGAAGAAGTCTACAGACATCACGTTAATTATTCACAAACAGATGAATGATTACTATCTGCATACAAGAATTGCGTAATGGCTATATTATAGTAGAAAACTAACGATAGAAAGGTTAAGAAGATCGATTAAATCCAAAGTTTGTAGGCGGACGTAAGTCATTTAGTGGTTATATCTGTTTTGTTTCACACAAAAACATTGGTACAACCATGTCAATTTGTATTCAACGGATTGTAACTCTAAATATACACTTAAAACCCACAAAGTTAGATATCGCTAGAAAGCTTATTTTCCGAGAATGTCAATTTTACTTAAATAAGCCTAATTATTGAGGGATGGGTAAAAAATATACAGGGTACAAAATAAAAAGGTGAATTTTGGTCAACCAACTTGGCACAATGAGATTTTGTTGGGGAAAGGCGTATCCAGATGACACTAACATAAGTTCAAGTATAAAGTCATTAATTAAAATCATGAGAAGTTGATTTTTTATACTGTACATAAATAGAGTATAAATAGAGCTTTCATATGATATCAAACTTTCCCAAACACGTTTCTGTTTCAAAATCAAATATAACTATAATTTTATAACGTGCCTGTACGTATGCGAATGTTTATGTATGCAAGAGAAAAATGACCTTGACCGTTTTGATTTACCAGTTTCTATCGATCAACCAATCGAACAAAATATAGTCTATCCAACATGGTTTAATGTGAGAGTGATCAGATAATTCAATATGGTATTCTCGCTTTAAACTTTTATCTGTAAGAAACCCCTTGAAAAAGCTAACGAACATTCTCATTAAGCTTGTTTCAGGTTTCTATTTTTATTTGCATTGCAAAGGCGAAGCAATCAAAAACAACACGTCACACCAACATCTGAAAACATCTTAATGAAGATGATAAAAAATGGAAAAGGAAACTCTTTGCTGACACCTATTAAAAGTGTATTGCGTTGCTTGGCCGTATATAAAAAGTAATACTTTAATGCTAATATTTCGAATGTGGTATTCTCGCCTAAAATAATATTACCATCTACAAGAAAAACCCTTGAAAATCTAAGTCTGATCAAGTTGTTTTCATATTCATATGTCATTTGCTCTCGCTCTATATTAAGATGTAATTTAGAATGCGTTTCTCAAATTTTTACGTGTGCTTATTTATTAATTGCTTTTGTATGCTATATATTTAATACATATGCAGGTTTCCTTAAACAATATCACCATGAAGACATGAAGATGGTATTGAATAAGGAAGACGAACTACTTTTTTGTTCAAGTCATGTCCTATAGCATTATTAAGAACAACAAACTCTGTTAAAGTAAATTAGTAAGTATATTGTCACTGTGTATGAAAGAAAATGGTTTTAATAATGGTAACTGATAAGAAGGTTATCCTATTCGAGTTGTCTGTACCTTTTAATGTCTCTAAGGCTCATCAGACAATACTAGACCGCTGCGCATCATTGGCTTTTGATATTTGATATTAAATCTTGGTATCTTTATGTATAAACATCATAACAATCTACTTCCAAAAATATTCTCAACTTATTTTACAAAGCATGCACAAAAACATAGGTACGCTACAAGAAATGCCCAGGACTACAGTTTCAACTTAACAAAAAAAGTTTTCTCTGATTCAGCTATCCGAAACTCTGGACCTGTTTTTTGGAATTCATTAAATAGCAAAATCAAACAATGTGAAAATATGAAACTTTTTAAAAATCAATTAAAAGCAAACCTTATGTGCAAATATAATTGATCTTTGGAGCAAGTCTTGTTTAAAGTGTTTTTGTGTATGTGTATGTTTTCTTCACAATTTACGGGGTTTTGTTATCTTATTTTTGTTTTCTTATGAGTGTGGAACTAGTTTTGTTTGAACAGGGTATGTTTACTTCAGGCCTACCTGGCCTTTCAAGCATGTCCTCAATATCATGTGTTGTTTTTTGTGTTTTAATTTGACGATATTGAAATAAAGTTGAATGAATGAATGAATGAATGAATGAATGAATGAATATTAATGATGAGGGCAACGATTGCTCACTTATCGCCTTCGAAGTTGGGTCACGAGGCTTGATAGACGCAAACAACAGAAATAGAATGACCTGTCTCATAAAATGTCTTAAGTGCATTGCCAAGTACTCTGAGCTTAAAAACAACATCTCCAAATCTGCACTTGTGTCCTCCTATGTTATTTTCAATGGACGGCATGAGCAAAATTGGATCAAATAATGAGCTCGTTTAAATTATTTGGGGGTTTTTTCCCCATTTTTTTTTCTCTGGTCGTCTGTTCCAACCGATGTGTCTTGTCATTGTCCCTTTGTTTGTAGCTTGTAGCCTGCCTGTGGTCAGCATGTCAGTATAGGCCACAGGATGTTCTTGAGTATGTTTGTATTGTTTATTTGTGATTTCAATAAAGATGATTTAATAAATATATAGCAGTTTCTAAAATGCTTCTAGTTAATAGAGTGTAATTTACTAATTACAATTTCATCAATAAATAGTATTCCTGATACTAAAGCCTATTTGCCCTTAACAAGACCAAAAAATTAATGATTGAAAGGTTACATTTTTAAGTATCTATTTCATGAAAATTTACACCGTGAAGTATGTATTTGAGACCATCAAACATGTTTACACCTGCCTATTCTACTCTGTTTGTGTTCTCATCTTGCCTTTGGCACTCTGTCCAGACAGACTGTATACTCTTTCAATCATTGTAATGTCTTAAACTTAAAACAAACAAACAACGTGACTAGTAGAGCATCTCAACCGAACCTATAGTCAAACGGACAATAAAGGTAAAAATTATCAACTTATCCTGCTCAACAAATGACTTACTCATTCTATTACTCTTTCATTGGTTTAAACATCAGAAAAATCATTTTCACGTAAAAATTGCTTATTTAACCAGTTGATTTACCAGTAGTGTTGTTTTGTTTTAACTCATTTTGTACTTGGTAAGTTGATTGATCAATCAAAAATGTCTGGTCATATGTTGTAAGAACAATATTTTAAAACGTAAAATTAAAAGATATCACGGAAAATACTTGCTTCAATAACATTTTACATACTGTATTTCTAGTATATACTTAATCTGATATATTAGTTAGAACAAAGTATTCAAGCGCCATTATGCAATGTAAAAATACCTATAGCTAGAGAGTGTTTGTCTCATCTCATCTTGTGTAAGTAAGTATAACATCATAAAGAATTGATAAAAGACTTCTATTTCTGGGTGAAAAATCAACAGACAAAATTTGATAAAAACATCAACCATTCATTAAAGTTGAAATCATTAAATGTATAAAAAACAACGCATTCAATCAAACTTGTTTACACCTGATCCGATAGTATGTGATTTTATTCTCGCAATGGCACTGCGTAAAGGCAATACATCAAGTTTGCACTTACACTCGTTTCAGCCTCCAAGTTTTAAATCAAACTGACTCACTGCCAATGCTATTGATAGTGAGTGAAAAAGTGATATGGACATTAGGAAATTACACATTCTTAATGTTACACAAGAACAAGAACAATTAAGACAATGTTAACTATTGAATCTCTTTTCTTAATAGTGCGTCACGTCCAAAATTTCAGAAAATGTCTATAATTTGTTTCTAGGTCAACAAATTAAAGTATACAATATTTGAAGTGGAAAAATACCTATATAATGTGGAAATACTGACCTTTTTGAAGCCCGTATGGAACACTTTTGTTTAAAGGCGTTGTCACACATCACCGTACCGTACGAGAAACGTACTAATAACGAACTTGTTTGGTAATCGATATTACATGCATTTCAATGACAAATCCAGTGTACGTTATTAGTACGTTATTCGTACGTTTTGTGATGTGTGACACCGCCTTAAGGCGGTGTCACACATCACCGTATAGCGAATAACGTACACTGTTTTGATTGTATGGTGATGTTCTTTATGCATTCGGGAGAAACACGTTCAATCCGTTTTCCATCCGGTGGAATTTGTGCACTGGAGACATATTATAATGAAACTTGCGAACCGGAAATATGTGAAGAGGTATGATTTTCAAGTAGAGATCTACCTTGGCTATTGTCTCTGTGCCTACTCGTACGTTACTAATTCGTTTTGTACGTTCATCATACGTAATTTATCCGTATGGCACACGTCCGGTTCTCATTCGCCTAACTTTGTACGTTATTCATACGTTTTGGCTCTATGCGGTGATGTGTGACACCGCCTTCAGGTAAAGTTAGTGGATGTTTCATCATTACTGCGTGGGTAATATCAATGAAATCAAACCACATAACCTTTCAGGAAAGTAAATCAAGAAGTAAGACATGTACTTAGCGGCAAATCTCAAGGAAGACATATGTTTATATAGAATTGTGTGGATTGCATACAGAAGAAAGCTAGACCCGCCACCCTATTTTAGTTTATGTGAGTTGCATTGCAAATGGTATAAAGACGAACTTATTAATTATATGCGTATAAATTGGAGAAATTAGTGAACTATTTTTGGAATTAGTGAACTGTCTTAAGATATGAGCTGGACCATCACGAGTTCCATTTCACGCTTCATTCAGCAATATTTCACGCTTCATGCAGCTTGATTGCTCGATCGAGCGGTGTTGCTCAATCGAGCGTGTGGCCCCCACTGAGTTAGGGGATCCTACATTTCATCAATGCGGAATGTGCAAAATGTAAAAAATGGCTCAACTCTCCTGCATCTCCCCTACATGTGCGTAGCATAAATATTCAACGTTTTTGTGACATAAGCTAAAAGTTTCTGTGTGAGGTAACATGTTAACATGTTGTGAATTAAGAATTGTATAGAGTGATATAGGTATTATGTGTGAGTTAGCTAATTGTTTCACAACATAGGGCTATTATAAATTAGAAAGTATTACAAAGATCTTAGCATTAAGTTGTGTACTAACTATATATAGGTAATCTATTCTAAGATATTAAGAGGTTTTAGTTAGGAAATTTCCTGTTTGACTTTGTAGAAAAAATTTAACCCTCGTCTAAACCTTTTTGGTAACACGTCTGACCAAGGGGGTGGGGGTTGTCACAACCCCCCTACACGTTTGGAACGGAACCCCCTTAATAAATAGGTATGGTCCTCCCCTATCCAAATCGGTCCAGGCGTTACGTAATTATGACATCATTAAGGTCTTTCAGGTCGAAAAATCGGAATTTTGGGCAAAAATGGCCCTCTAATTAACATAATTTCATCGGGTTTTTTTGTGCAAATAACGAACGGAAATGGTAATTCTAACATGCTCTGCAAGTTTCAGCCTTATAGCATGAATATTTTTTTTTCAAAACGGCGATTTAAAATTGTCAAAATGTCACCGGATTGCAACAACCCTCTACAGCCCAACTTTGACGGTCTACCCTAATCTCACCTTAGGTGGTACCCCCCTAATTTTAATGTAAAAGAGATTACCCAAAACCCTGGGGTCGGTTGCTTTTGCGTTTTTATATATGGGGAAAAAACCTTAGGGCGGTTGCAACAACCCCCCCCCCCTCCGGTTAGACGAGGATTAATATTTTGTCTAGTTATTCTGTATGGCTCACATTAAAGATAGACCCAGAAATCTCAATGTTGTCAATCAATAAGCTAAAGGCTCAGTAACATCATTATCTGCGAAAACTTTTGAATAATTTCGAATTCATCTTTACCGTTAAGTGAAATATTATTATTTGTTAAAATCCTTTGTTTCGTAAATCTTAAATAAAAACAAATAAGTATACTTGAATTTTAGTTTCAGATTTTGTTAACTTATTTTAATCTGACGCTGCTAGTCATATTGATGCGTAGTGTAATCATGATGTGTTTGCTATGCCAAATACATCGATCGGTGGCTAATTACGATGGGACAAGGGCCTGAAAAATATGCATCCCTTGGTAAAACTGGTAACGTCATCAGGAGTAAATTATATTCAGTTTTTATAACCAATTGTAAACCTTTGTTATTTGGTTGAGTTTTTGTAATCTGGCATAATGAAAATTCATCATTTCTATCTGTAAGAACCTAACGCAACTCTCTTATGTATTTCATCGTTAAGTCAAACGACCAGTGATGATTGTTTGAATTTATCATACACAAATAATAATAGTGTATAATAAATTCAACCATTTGTAGCCCTGACTTATTGCTTGGAGGTAATGTATGTATTATTTCGTACTACTCAGATGAAAATGTTGTCTCGTACAAAGAACCAATTTTTAATGTTAAATATAATGATTGCAAAAATGAATTCATAGCAGGTAAGAATTATAATTCGTAATTGGTTTACTAAATCGTAAATTAGTATCTTTTAATAAATGTTTCGCAAATATAAACAGACAATACAATATGCTTAACTGGACTGGTGGACGCTATGAAAGTGAATTACTATTTATCTATATGTAATTTTGAAAACAACAAATTATTTGAACTAAGGTATTATATTACATCACATTCTGCTATTTCAAATGCTTTATTTAAAATTTACGCCACATCTTCAAACTTATTGCTTAATCCTTTCTTTTAGAAACAAAAGCACTTTTATTGTTTTAATCCTTTTTTAAAGTTACTCGTTACCATGGTGGTACACTTTGTTGTGCCATATCATGATATATATTTATATATGGGAGTAATTTGAGATTTAAGAGAGATTTTGCGAATCAAAAGGCCCGAAATACAAAGATTGATTTCAGAATGCACAATGAAAAATGAGTGATCTAAAAATGAAAATATAAAATTGTAATAGAAGAAGGTAGAGATGAAAAAAGTTCATCCACAATAACAGTAATGTATTGTCAAATTTGTTGATAATTTACCTCTAAAAATGTAATTCAACCTGTAACATTAACACACGAGTATCATTTGTTAGAGCAGTTTCCTGATTAAAAGTGTGTGTGAGGTTTTTTTTTAAATATTGAAGTGATAAGTTATTTGACAAATCTTGCAAACAAGTCGTGTATAATCAGTAACAAATTGTTAGCATTTAGAAAAAGAAGTATCAAATAACACACACAACTGTATTTTAGTTGTACTTACTGTATCTGTACAAAACCCATAAGAAGTCATTGTTTACTCAATTATCTTGAAACAATAGAAATTATTCTGAGACAGATAATGAAATGAAGTTATCCCTAGATCCCAGTATGAAATACTTCTCTCTTTGTGCGTAGGTGAAAGGTTTGATCTTTAACTAAATTTGATTCATATTTACAACTGAAAGCTGATTAATAGGAATTGCTTCTCATCCAAGCTCAATGTCTGCTTCAAAACATTAAGATTATTATCCGCTTTAAACGATATTTTTGATATTAATATATGTTTTCATCTGCACTGCAAATAACCAAGTTGAAAAGAAAAAGTACACTTTTTATCATCATTGATAAGTTTGGAAGCTTGGAAAATGCTGTAACAGATGAAATGATAAAACCTAAATTGATATCATCTGCTTTCGGGGTGAGCCATCACATACTTGAAAACAAATAAAGCCAATCGAATAGGTGTATAAGAATTCAATATAAATGTTGTCAAATGAAATGCCAATGACCGAATGATACCGACGTGCAGTGAGAGATTTAAAATAAAACAAATGAAGAAAAGGAATCAAAACATTCTATGACAAATCCGGGACAACTTACTTCCGGCAATGTGAGCTGATAAGAATTAAGCATGTGTATAAAAAGTTAAAAAAAACAGTTACAGATGAAATATAATGTAATATGTGACTCGTGGTATCGAGAGACAGCACTTGTCGGAACCGAAATGCTCTCCTTCCATAACAACAATAACACCAAGGTAGTCGACTAAATGAAAATGAAATTTCTTTTTACTGATGATCAATAGTTTAAATGACATCATGCTGTGACAAATACACAGTGTTCCAGATGAGGTTTGATGTTCGATCACGATTAAAAAGAAATACAAAATTTCAAGTATGATGTCACAAAGAACGATGTCACAGAAAAACATGTAGGTCCGACAAGTGCACTTTCTCAATCTCATAAATCTCATATGACTTTTGGATTTCAACAACAAACAATATCCTTAAATATTAGATATCATTTAACAAATAATTGCTCGTATTACCTATGCGTGGGTTACACGAATAGAATTCCACCTACTTAACTACTATCATGGTCACAAATGATGAATATATTATTGTTAGTTATCATACATTATTCAAATCACGTTATCTATAATACGTATCACAATCTAACAATCATTGTGATAACCTCAAGACACATTTCGGCTCTATTTGGGGATGAAGTTGCATTAAATTACCCTTGACCCTCACCTTAAGAATACTGACGTATTATACAGATTCATGTAGCCTATTTATATTTAATCAAATATTTTTGCTTTCATCTGAGGTTTTTTTTTTTAAACAAAAGCGTAGTATATTAGTTCTTATTCCAATCGCATCTTTTAATAATGGATTATGTACACAAGGACGTTTACTTTAAAAAATATCGATTATATTTTAACATATAAAAGTATTATAACATCGATGCACATCAATCTCATTTTCAACTCTTGGCTTTTTTATTGTGAGGCTATCTAACTTGGAACCAAATTAAGAAAATGAACTAAGCATTGAAGTTGTTTTGCCGTTTACTTTACATAACCCATTTTCCTTGCAAATGCAAGGAAAATGCAATATTAGTGAAATGTATAAGATCGGGGGATAGAGTTAAATGCTCCTCTGATGTGTCTAATATATATACTTTGAGATATTTTGGTTATCTAATAAGGATTAGCACCTTCCCTGTTAGAGATTTCAGTTTTGCCACTTTTTTGAAGCCATATGTATTACACTAAAACAGAAGAAGGTGATTGTGATCTTCAATGTACATTCCCTGAGAGTATGCAAATTTATCTGACTAAATTATGTATTATCTAAATAGTAATTGTAAAGACGAAACCAAACTCATAAAACACTAAACTTTAACAGTAAATGTTACTTTTACATTTTGCTAAAAAGGTTAAAACAACATATGTGCTGATTGAATCGATGAAAACAAAATATATCTTATTATTATAATATGAGTCTGTTAAAATCATTCAAGATGGTAATTAAAATTATAACAAAAGGCGATTTCATGCCGGTATTAAAGGTGTAAGCAAAGAAGAGAGGCTTTAAACGTTTTATATATAAAATTACCGTACTAAACTTTATCATAGATTACTAAGGGACATGGCATAATGTAACATCCAATTCCGAGTGAAAACGCCATTAAAATGAAGCAAAGATGGTTCGATTTTTTAAAATCGGTGCAAATTCAAATCTTACATAAATCTGATTAAAACCAAACTCTCTTAATAGATCATGTTACAATGGTCATTACCACGTCAAAACCAACTTTCTACCTGTACATTATATTGACTTTAGAAGCTAGCAACACCATTAGTAGGAAACTAAATGAAGAAGCAAACTCTTTACTCTGCTTAAATTGCTTGGTTGAAAAGTCATCCACTGAAACATCCACCGCAATTCAGGCATTAAGGAATACATTTACATTGTTTGCACGCGGAGTGTGAGTTTCTCCTTTTGTATTATCTGAAACTGATCCTGTATATTGAGAAACAGTCAAACGTAGTGTTTCTTTGTGAAGTTTTGGAGAAAGATCTCATGTAACAGTGTAATTCCATTTCTCGCGGAATTGAATACATCAGCCTGGTATAATGCGTGCCGTGTTTCTGAATTTTAAGCATAAGCTAGAGTTGTGTATTAGATCAACTTAACTAGAGCGATACATTTGTGCAGTGTTATAGTTGGACTTTAAAATCTCACAGGACCATAACGTTATCTTATTTTGAAAAAAACACGCGCTGATATGAGGTTAGGTAATGTTTTTAAAGAAGCGGTTTTTGTCTCTCAAATATGAGACGTTTTGGAACGCATCAAAAACGTAAAATTCATATAAAATAAATCAAATAATTTAAACCCAAATCTGTCAGAAACTGGGACACGTATATTACACACTGTATTGACTGTTGACATTTTGTATTAATGACATCAGTCATATTTCGATATTAAGTATTAAGAGTTTAACTATTGTAAAAGTAACTAAAATAATTTGAAATGCCATAGGAGTGTAAAACCCCATCACCCTTTTCTTGTCTTTGGTCTGTCTTATTCCTACTGCTGAGTATTACGTCAACAAAATGTCAGGATATTATAGGTTGATGGAAGAGAAACCAATATCAGGTTTCATTCCTATATGATGTACTATCTATATTATGACTTTACTATGTCAAATCGAGTTGTCGAATCATGTTTTTTTTTTTTGAATATTAAAAATAGTGCTTACGGTAAAGACAAATAAATTTATGGTCTATGAAAATAAAAAAATAGGTATATGGAATTTACCTATAATGTTATTCCTTTAGCTCGGTGGTGTTTGTTAAAGCAAACAGGCACGTTCCCTTAGAGGCAAAACGGAATATGTCCAAAAATGACATTTTGAGGTGGACATAACCTCAAAATTTGGCAGAAAAATTTGACAATCATAAACAGTGTGAAGTTGGACATAGCAGTATTATAATTTTTGTTTACATGTACTTTAATTATTTATCGTAGTTAGACAACATTCAAAATGATAAAAGATAAACACTCAAGTGCCTCGGAGAGGGGAGAGCCCATATTTGAAAGAGGTATGGGTATTTTCCCCCAATACGACCATCCCAGTTATGAATCTATATCTGGTTGCAGCGTGTTATTGCCTAAGCAACTGTAAGAAAGGAGATATAACTAAAGTAAAACAATGCGTTTTCTGACTTGATATGGTAAAATAAACCTAGACAATATCGGAATTCCTATGGGACCCTCTATGTTAAAGATTGGGTATGGACATTAGTGATTCGGATAAAGGATCAAATAATTACTATTTTTGTGGGATTAACTAAATTTTGCCAAAAATGGAAACATTCTGTTTTACCTCTAAGAGAACGATATTTTAGCAGCTTGACTACCCTTAACTGAAATATATTTAATCAACTTAAATGAACTGGCATTGTCACTCTGGCTGTTGGGCTGCTTTATTTTTAGGCACTCCTTTTTTCATCATATATCACTTTATTTCAAAAGACACCAATATTTTATTTTCTTTGACGTAGAATATGGTATCTAATTGTTTCTTTAAAGTCACTTGTAATCGTTTTTGTGAAACTTTTCGAAAAATTGTTCAAACACAACCTATAATATTTAAATTCATAACATCGTTATGTGTTATGGTAAATAAAAGTATCGATACCTCTCATTGCCCTCTGAAATGAAAGGATTTTTAAACTTCGACAAATATTTATTTTCTTGCTTCTTTTACTGATTTTAATTTCCTTTGTGTATCCCAGAACATCTCAATTTGTTTCCTTGCATGGTTATGTTGTTTTAGGTCTAAAAAACGTTCTAAAAATCTGGCACAAAACGATTTGGGAAATATAACTCTTGCAACTATTAATAGAGGTGTCAAGTATTGCGTGACTTGTTACTTAAGCAGATTTTACCGTGTCATCACTTACCTGAAACAAGGTTGTGCAATGCTTGTTACAGTTTGAAAATCTAGGTGCATCTAGGTGCAAGTGATCGCAGATACAAGGTATTAAAACCTACCTGATTCAAAGAATTCTAGGATAAGCTAGAGAATATTTCAGTAAATTCTTAACACGTGATGTTTGGTAATAGTATAAGAATTTGGGCGCTTTATCAATTCGACTGAGCAGAAATATTAAGGACTTTTTAAAAGTGTAATATCGGTACCTCTCTTGTTATACGTTTTTGCATTCATGTAACTGGTAACTTGTATTATTTTCGTTTTTTGATTTTGAACTCTATGAACTCTAACAACAACGATGCAAATAAGACGACTCCGATTAACCGGCCATTGCAAAAGGGCAACCAACCAACCAACCTGTAGCAGACCTGATCCTGTGGCAAACGAGCCGTAAATGGGACAAACTGTATTTTGCACTACATGTTAAAATACGTGTCAAGGTTGCTTGCCGAAATTGATTTTTTGACAGATTCACAATCCTTGCATCAAAATTTAATTTAAATAACATGATCGAAAATATGAAAAGTGTATGTATATTTTGAAGACAATCAACAGAAAATGTAAGGCTTACATATCTTTGAACGCGTTTATCTCAGTTATACATTTAATCCCCTGACAACCTTTGGCGGCCATAACTTGACTTCTTGGAATCGAGTAAAGTCCATTAAGGTTTCATTTTATTTAATCTTTATAGCATGGTCTTTGCAAATGTTAAGAAAGTGAAAATGACAATAATTGGCTGCATTTACGTCTGGTCACATATAATATGTTGATGTACTGTACAATGACACCCAGATACAACCAAAGGAGGCAGAAATACCACTGTTGAAAGCCATCACAAAAGTCTGTCAGCATACGAAGGAGTAAGTAAGGGGCGCACTATTTGATTATCAGGGGGTGCATGGAAGGTTTTCGCGAAAAAAAATCAAATAGTACGCCCCTGAGGTTTCTTTTTCCGCATTCAGTTAATCAAAATGTACTAATTAGTTGATAAAATACAAGATAAAAAAGTGTTGACACACAATGTTTGTGATAAGTAGCAGTTCTGAAGTAAACTTACAAAACAGGTATAACTTTTAACATTTTATTAGAGACATTTCGCTGTATTGTGTATTGTGTCAGTTAGAGTCATTCCAATCTTGAAAGAAATCTTTGTCAGGGAAAAAGATCAGCATAAAGAACACAATAGGATAGCTTAACACTTAAGTATTCAAGGGCTGGGGGTCAATATGGACCCAACATTTGGTTTACGCGCGTCAGTTTCAAAAAGGGGAAGTAATTTTTCATATCCCTTCTATGTATTTGTCTTACTTAACCATACCCTTCACCAGGTGGCCAAAAACAAATTAAATCCCACCCTTCCCATCCTAATTAGCATAAATAAGCATTTTCGAGGGCGCTCTTCAAATGTGTTTTGTCCATAAAATCGTAACCGAAAAACTTTTTTCAAATTTTATTTCAGGAATGTATTTGTACTTACTGCAAATAAATGTTATTGAAAAATTCCATTGGGAAGTGAATTTTCAAATTTTTGACGGGAAAATGTTGATGATCTTTGTTTTAGTTCTTTAAAGTACTTTACCTGTGACTAAAGTTTCAACGTAAAAATTCTTTCGCAAAAGCGCTTTTTCGGTGTTGGGAATGATGATTTGTTAGGCAAAGTTTGTCTCTTTGATAGTAAACTAAACATATTGCACTAATTTCTCCTTCCTTGTACAAACAAAGTTTGCTTTGTGAGGAGTCATACCATTGAAGATTGAAGATCATTTATAGAAAACAACCTATTTTAACGATTTACATTTAGCATTTAATATAAGATACTTCTGTATGAGCTTACATGTTAGTAAAACAAGGAATATGATTTTTCACGCTGTTGGTTGTAAATAAAGATCGACAATCGCATTTACTGACCTCCTTAAGCACAATCCGACAATGTGTAAATATTTGGCGAGGTTTTACATTTCTTCCTTAAACGTATCATAAGAAACATTGGACGCAATTCGCAATATCAGGGATTTACTTCCAGACACAGACAATAACATTTGCGTAATCCATATCCACTTACAATTTAGAGCACATATGGATAATGTATCAAAGTATTTGTCTGACAAGAGAGTGTAAATAAATATATTAAAACTAATGCCATTTAACCCTCGACTTCCTTCGCTTTTTTTTTGTAACACGTCTTCCTGAGGGGGGGGGGAGGGACCAACCCCCCTGTGATTTTCAAATTGGGACCCCCAAAGTTATATCGTTTGGTACTAGTATTATAGGGCAGGATCTCGTCTTTCCGTTTATCATGGAAATAAGTCGAGGCGTTACGTAATAATGACGTCACAAAGTATTTGCGGACCGAAAAGCTGGACTTTTGGCAAAATGGCCACCTTTTCAGAAAATCGTTATAAAAGTTCTAAATGTCCGATTTTCGTCGAGGTTTTTGCAAATAAATGAAGGAATCGACAATTCAAAATGTCCTGTAACTTTCAAGTCCATATCATGCAGATATTTTTCAAAATGGCGATTTAAAATTTTTCGAGGTGGCAACCAGCCATCCTACCGTGGGACTTTGACGGCCTACCATAACCCCACCCTAGGTGGTACACCCGATTTTTTTCCATCAAAATGAACGCAAACAATGTAAAAACAATTACCTAATTGCTAAAAGTCGCTTAATTTTGCGTTTTAGTGCTATCGGCGATCATCCATACCCCCCCCCCCCTTGGGAAGACGAGGGTTAAACAATTATACCCTAATAAAGGTTTGCTATTAGGTGTTACCAATTAAAGCATGCATTAAAGGTTTGATCAATTTAAAGATGTCAACTGATATATAGGTCGGGTTATGTAAATTTCAGGCAGTTTGTGACTACTTTGATACTCAAAGCACAATCTTTAATTTCCAATTACCAAGTATTAATCAAACCGTTATGAGATATAAGAGGTGCTCTGTCGAAATGAGCGGAAAGTAGCTAATGAAGATTTAGAATAAATGACATCTAAAGTGGATTTACGTATGTTCGTTCAACAAAAATTAAATACGACTTAAAGGTGTAGGTTCCGATCACATTCTCATCCCCCGGGCTCAACCGGAAGTATTACATTTTTGATGTCAAAATAAACCTCATATTTAGCTGATTATAAATTCAAATTTTATTCTCCAAATTCTGTATACAGTAGTGTTCGAGATATGGCATAACAACTTAATACCTATTTTCTATCTCATTTGTATTTGCATAACAGCCTCACCCCAGAGTTGCATACTTTCTCTTGCTTCTGAAGAGTAAATAAGAAGCAATTTCTGGTTTAAACCTCAGAAAATGTATTTCAGAGGCAAAGGTCAATTAGTTAAAAGTAAATTAACCCTCGTCTAACCAAGTCTTTTTTTGTAACACGTCTAACCAAGTGGGAAGGGGGGGGGGGGGTTACAACCCCCCTCCCTTAATTTTCTAGGACAAAACCCCCTATAAACTTGGTTTTGCTATCAATAGATAGGTATAGTCTTCCCCTATCCAACGATACCAAGATCACAAAAATCAGCCAAGGCGTTACGTAATTATGACGTCATAAAGGTCTTTCAGGTCGAAAAATCGGAATTTTGGCAAAAATGGCCAGCAAAATCATTTCGTTCTAAATAATGGAATTTCGTCGATTTTTTTTGCATATAACGAAATGATAATTCTAATATGCCCTGCGAGTTTCACCCTCATATCATGCGTATTTTTTTTTTTCAAAATGGCGATTTAAAATTGTCACCCCCCCCCCCTACACTCTAACTATGACGGCCTACCCTAACCTCACCCCTAATTTGTTCCTCAAAATGACCACAAAGGATGTAAACAAGAGCACCCAAAAGTCTGGGTTCGGTTGCTTTTGCGTTATTATGCTGCGGGGCAAAACCTTAGGGGGGGGTTGCAACAACCCCTCCCCCACCCCACACCCTGTTTAGACGAGGGTAATACACGTGTTGAAATAGGAGCCTACACTTTTGAAATTTCAAAAGTTTTAAAACTACAGCTGTTTAATGTTTTCTCGGATAAACCGTCAAATAGAATGTGGTACACAATGTACACAATGTTTAATACAACCTTTCCGGAATTAAGATTTACCACGCATCCGATGATTTATTTTGAAATTCGATGAATAATGCATGAAACATATCTGAACTGGCATACTTAACAGGGCGATAAATTTCATACCTAATATACATGTATGTTATCATGCAGCGTACTGATTTAAACACAACTGGGATTAGTTTCACGATACAATCAGTCGAGCATTAGAATTTAAAAGTTAAGGCTTGGGTAAAACTTTGAATGCAATAACCCGTTTTTGTACTCTAACTCTAAAAATAATTGCATAAATTATATAACAAGTATTTAGAAGCGGATTTTTACTCTGAACATGATGATGACAATAGTATTTGATTAAATGACCAAAAATGTTAATTTTGGGAAAAAATGCCAAAAAACATAATTTTTTGCCCAAAACATTTTTGAAAAGCTTACTAAAATTTGCATTTGTGAAATCTCAGGATTGCATATAACATACCTATACGAGCGTATACGTATCATTCAAGACTATGGAAAAACACTACCATTTTTACGTATGTAACTACCAATACAATTCTGATTCTGAGTGGAAAGGCCATTAAAATGGATCAAAGGCGATTTAAAAATTTCTAAAATGGGTGTAATTTCAAATCTTTCATGAAACTATTTAGAGAGGTTTTTTTTTTTAAACAAACCTTAAAATCATTATAGAATGGTCATTTCCACGTCAAATTTCTGGCTCTGCCTTTATAGTATTTTAAAAGGCTGGCAGCACCATTATAGGTAACTAAATTACGAAGCAAATTATTCACTCTGCTTTAATTGTTTGGTTCAAATACTATCCACTGAAGCATCCACTGCAATTTAATAATAGCAGATATTTAGTAATGGATTTGAATTGTTTGTTTGTAGAATTGTTTGTCTGTCTCCTTTATTCTGTAAGTGATCCTGTTTGTGGAGATGTAGTCAAACGTAGTGTTTCTTTGTGATGTTCTGGAGAAAGATCTCATTAAAACAGTGCAATTTCATTTCATGGGGAATTGAAAGCACCAATCTGGTTTAATGCGGTTCTTGTATCCTTTGAAAAAGAGTATATATAAAAAACCTGAAATTTAGTTGGTTCATAAGTTAAATAAAAACGCAACAAAAGAGTATAGTAATTTTTTTATACAAAATGTTCGATAAAGCTATATAATCAAATATTATACAAAACTAATAAACTAAAGTGTTTCACCAAGAAACACTCCCATAAATCATGTTACATTGGTCATTGCTACGAAAATATCAAGTTTCTAGCTGTATAGTGACTTAGAAAGCATGCAACACCATTAGCAGGAAAGTAAATCAAGAAACAAATTCCTTATTCAACTCAAATTGCTTGGTTGAAATGACATTCACTGAAACATCCACTGAAATTCAATAAAGGCAGGAATGCACTTACTGTACATTGTTTGTGTGCAGTTTGAATTTCTTGTGTTGTTTATTCTGAAAGTGATCCTGTGTATTGAGATACAGTCAAACGTAGGGTTTCTTTGTGAGGTTTCATGGGGAATTCCCCATTTCACGGGGAATTGAAAACACCGATCTGGTTAAATGCGTGTCTTGTATCTGAATTAAAACATCATGCTGCAAGGTGTAATAGATCACCTAAACTAGAACGTTACTGTTTGTTGCCTTTGAAAAAGGTTAAAAAAACCTGAAAAGGAATTGGGTCAAAAGTGAAATTAAAACACAACGCAAGGGTAACATTTTTAAGAATTGTTTTATAAAAAAATACAATTAAATCATACACAAAACTAATATGCTTAAATGTTTCACCAATAGACACATCCATGAATTATTTTACAATTCTCATCGCCACGTCAATATCAAGTTTCTAGCTGCATAATGAGTAAAAAAGCAAGAAACACCATTAGTAAGAAACTAACACAAGCAAGTAAATTCCTTACTCAACTTTAATTGCTTGGTTAAAATGTCATCCAATGATACCTGCATTGAAATTAAACAAAATCAAGAATACACTTACACTATTTGTGAGTAGTTTGAAATTCTTGTGTTGTATATTCTGAAAGTGGTCCTGTTTATTATGATACCGTCGAACGCAGTTACTGTGAGTTTTTAAAAAATCGTCTCATGTAACAATGTAATTCCATTTCACGAGCAATGGAATACACCAACCCCGTACAAAGCTCCAAGGTGTATATATGGAAAACTGGTCTCTTTTGATACCTCAAAAAAGTTACATTATTAAAAGCCTACTCTCAGTTTCCACCTTTCCTGATATAAAACATCAGTACGGGAAAACTAAAATAATCTTACACAGCGGGTGCTCGGATTTTTATTCCAAATATATTGTTCCTAAATAGATGTAAAAATTAGCAGAAGTCTTCACTTAGATATTTTACTTCTCCAAATCATAGCCCGATTTTGACGATTTTACCATCTATTTTACTGTTTTCTCCTAACTGCCGATCAGGCTGTCGATCTTTACATTGTCATAAATCCTGAACGGCGTATCGCTTTTTCTAGCAAATATAAAGCTACTTGTGATTGGTTAAAAATTGAAGCCGTAGAAAGGAAAACAAGTAAAGACCATAAATTCTACCCCAATCACAGAGGCCGTGACCTAGCCTATGGATTAGCGAGCAAGGAAGTTTGTTTACCATCTATCACAATGTGCTGTGAAGGATATTATAATACACTGTTTGTAATTTTTGCAATGGTCTGTGATGATTCATTCATGTGTTCAGTGACCTGATCAATATGATATTGGCTGATACACGTTTGGATAGGAGAAGGTCATTGTATTATAATGGAAAAAAGGGCTTATTCTTTTCCATATTGAGTAGTTTTTAATCGATCACCTGAACTAGAACGTTGCGATTTGTCACCTTTGAAAAAAGTAAACAAAAAAAACCTGAAATGCTGTGAATGAAAATACAACACAAGAGGGGGACATTAGTAATTCGTGAACGCGTTCCCAATGTCGCTGACCATTTTTGTCTTGAAAATGTACGCTCGCGAGGAAGACGACTGCGTGATAGTTAACTTTGATGCGTTCAGCAATTAAATCCACGAACTTCAGAATATTGTTAACTTTGAAGCACTGAAAAGGGATTGAGCCAAATCTTGAATGTAAACACAACACAAGAGTGATACTTTAAAACAAAACGTTCTTTGTCTTTCGCATCCAAAATTTTAAAATAATATAAAGTTAAATCGTGTTAATAAACCCAAATCTGTCAGATATTGGAATACGTTTATTACAAGCTATATTGACTCTTGACATTTTGTATTAATGACATCAATCTAGAAATTCCTTTCCTCTGTCATTCTATTAATAAGCATCAAACTTAAGTGAAAGCAACAAATAGAAATATAAAATGGCACATGAGTGTTAAAACCAATCATTTTTGCCTTTATTCTAATTCGTACTGCATGCTGTATTCTGACACTGTGATATTTTATGTTGAAGAAAGAGATGCTAATATCATGTTTAAATTCCTATATAAATCACTCCATATATTATTTTTTTATCATTTCAAATCGTTTTAGATGAAATTGACGAATCGGGATGATTTCGTAAAACACAATTTACGATAAACACAATAAAACCAGTCTGTGATAAAACACAAGAAAAAAAATGATCTATGAAAATAAGGTTAATTTTTGTTTTTAAATATACATTACCTTGCCTCTTGATTTCACTCACAGAATCATGTAAGAATATTTATAAAATAAAATATATTGAGTGAAATACAATCAAAATTTTGAATATTTCGAATTAGCTGACTTATTTAAATCTGTCCAGTTTTATTGTAAATATACATTCAGTATTATGGAATTGCAAACGATAAGGATGTTATTTCCATTGAGTATTTTATGTTACCGTTGCTGTTGATAGCATTTTTACTTGTATTTGTACAACTGTACAGTCTGGCAATGCTTGAGTAAAATCAGATGATCCGAACTGCGTGAATTATTGAGATTACATAAGAAGGCGTTTTCATTTTAGAAGGAAACTGTTGAAGCCATTTTAAAAAAGCTTTCTTCAATTGGAATTAATAGTCAAGGCTAATATATAATTTACAGACTCTGTTACTGTCATGTTCGCTGCGATATTTTGCACTTATAAATATGCAAAACACATCAGTGAACATGACATTCCAACTTCTGGTTGTTGAATGAAAATCTTAGTCTTAAAGTCATACATAATGTAATTCCCTTATGGCATTTGTAAAGACAATTAGTTGTTAAGGCCTTGTTCCCAATTCAGGAACCATTACGAAATGTATTTTGAGTCATGACGCACAAATATGAGGAGAAATGCATTACTATATCCTTAAAAGTAATGATATATAGAGGCCCTGACGCATTTTTCTTAATTATTCAATAACTTATACTACATCTATCTTTGAATAATGACTCAATATTTGTCTGCATCATGATGCACGACAATTGCGTCAAGCCCCCTCGTATGACTCAAAAGCTTTCGTCATGAATTGGTAACCGTGCCTATTTTTTTGCATTTGTGCAGTTCAAATTTTATCTATATGATAAATACTTCCAGCCACTTACAAAGCAAAAAAAAAATGTTTTAAAACCATATATCCACCTTACATTTTAGTTTCTATTTATGATATTTAAACTTGTATACATCCACGTAATTTGGAATAAGTAATATATATATATGCATATATATATAGCATGGATGGAAATATATTACCCTTGAAATCCGTATTTATGTAATCAACTTGTGTGACATGGTATTGTCAGTCTTGCTGATATTCATGTCCTTGTACTGTTTATATTAAAAATAAAAGGAATACGTGGGACTGTCATTTTTCTCTTTGTTTCGTACTCATCACTCATTTAACTTAGATCTACTTCTTCTTCAATATATATGTTTTTTCTTACAACTGCAATATTTTATTATCTCTGACCTAGATTCTGTGATCATTCAGCTTCTATAAACATCACGTATATGGTTTCTGTGAAGCCTATTCCGAGCAATTATATCTGTTATTTTGTTTACTGTGTGATATACTAAATAAATATACCAATATATACATTAATATCCTTACGTCCTAAGAATTACGTGATCGAAATAATTTGTTGCACATTTTGTCCCGAAACATCTCATGTGAATTGTTTTCGCTTCGGTGTTCTTGCATGTCTTAATCAGAATGTAAAAATATTCAATTTTTTACTTACTCGCTCTTGTTTGTAGTCACGCTTTATACATAAATATCGATTTTGAGGAGGAAGTGACTATCTATAGGAGTACTAGACACTGGGTAGTGAATGCATCTTATATGGTGATGAATTTGGTCTGATTCTTCGAAAAAGAAGATTTTGTAAACAATCAATACAAGCATGAAAGGTATTATTATAGTTACAGAATTTTGCAGATATTTAAATGTAAATCTGACACAAAAAAGCGAGAATTGTAAATCATGCATCGTTGAGTATTGTGTGACTTCTTAGTTTGTCACCGTGCCATCGCTTACTTGAAACAACACTGTAAACTGTTGTGCAATGCTTATCAAAAGTTCGCAATTGATGTGGAGATCACAGACAAGTGCTGTAACAAGTAACCTGATTGAAAAAAAAAACAAAAGACATTTCATCATGTTATTAACACTGCAATGATTGGTAATATTATTTGAATTTGGAAGCATCATCAACTAAACAAAAAGAGAATTAAACAATGTTATTTTTCTTGTTTAAGTTCTTATTTTTCTTTGTTTTAAGTTATATTTTTTCGGATCTGTATCCATGTTTCCTGTAGGGCTACGGATCACTAGGCTTTATAATGTGTTTGCCCTTAACAATTGCATAGTTACTTAGTATTATTTTACAATTTTTCATGTTTTCTTGTACTGAAGCATATCTACAAAATAAAGATATTAAAATAGGACATCCACTACTAATGGTAGTCATTATATCGATGTATACCAATATTACCCTGATAGTTAACTCTTTCAGTTATTCAAGAAATGAAAAGTTATAATATACACAAAAAAAAACAGAAAAGAATCATTTTATTGATTTTAATTTATGTACATGATATTTTTTACATAAAACATTTTATCAAATACCTAATTTGATAATCATATTCTTCATATATTCAGTTGATATATTACTTGATGAAAAACAATTTGACGACATGCGATGCTGTAGTTCTGAAAAAATTTACAAAATAGTCATGACTTCTATTTTTTTTATTAGGCACGTTTCCTTTTATTGTGTCAGTAAGAGTCACACCAATCTTGAAAGCATGCCGGGTCGGGGACAAAATCGTGACGTGCATCGTGAAGCACATAGTAGCTTTCTGACAAACTTTGTTTTGATTCTTTTCAACATACAGGGATAAATAATCTGATCATTGATATTATGCGTAAAAAACATTGCTTGGTTAACTAGTACGAATGTACCCTGTAGGGAAAGGAAGTAACAATTCAGGCTGATAGCCCAGGATTACTTCCCAATTTATTAGAACACGGACCTTATTGAAATCTGGGAAGAGATCTTTCGTTTTCTTTCTTTTCTTTAAATTTGAATGCAGGAGAAACACAATCATTTGGGTTATCCTCTTGGAAAAACCCGAAAAAGTCCAAGAAAAATAAATTAGCACCTTTTGTTATCTTGTTTGAACGGGAATTTCCCTCAAAATGTAATATACACATTACGTATACTTTTTGCGGTTCAAATAATTTTCTATGACTCATTTCATATCCTGTGTGATGATTTATTTCATTACCCATCCAGGTCGATTATTACCGAATCATTTATATTGACTATTTATTTAAGAGTCTTAAGCAGAAGGCTTGAGGATGGTAATTTCAAATAAAAAATTTAATCGATGAGCATGATGAGTATCCACACTGTCATCTCATTTTTATTACATGAACGAATTTCTGGGAATTTCAGTGGTTTTGTATTGGTAATTACATATAACTAATAATCTGTGTGTATAATGTAGCGTGATCTAAACTAATAAGAGTGGTTTTTGCTTTACGCAAACACGTTAGCGATCATTTTCAGGTAACATACAACATTGTCTTCTGATAATGACCTGCGTGTACGCAATGTTCGTGATACTAGAGCGTATATGCTTTTAACGCAATAAAACGCATGCGCAATTATAAAGTAGAGGTCGCATTTGAATACACGAAACACAGTTAACGCCTGAACTGATCGATAGTTTTATAAGACAAAGCAACAAGCAATATTACAATTTTGATTTCCACTCGTTTTTATCGAAAAATGATCAAAACGAATAAGTTAAACGCACAGTTATTTATAAGAATAATTATAACCATCTTTTAATTCGGGAATTGTTTAAAATCGTTATTGTTTGTTTTGTGCCTCGGTAATATTCTTCAGGACCTTTGGCTCAAAACAAACACCTCCGATTTTAAACAATGACCTCAAAACAGATAATTCGCAGTTATCATTGTCTATAGTCTAGAATTAATTAAAATTAAAATTATATGTCCGACTTCAGTCTTCCATATGAAGGCAACGATCCTCCTCCATCTTATAGAAAAGAAAAAGACTAAACAAATCGAATTACGTTTATTCGTTCATTTCTTACATGATTGTAATTACAATGCTTGCAACTACATCAACGGAGCATCATTACAAATCGGCAAACACGCGTAAGTGATAATACCCTGAAACGAAATAAGTTACTTAAGTAGGCCTTAACTTACAACAACAGCAAAACGTACAAAAACAACACAATCAAGACAGATGGTCTCTAAATTCTTTCTTATATTTTTGCATCTTTCCATGCCATTATTCAAAGAGTTCCAAAAGTTTGTCCACAATTCTGAACAGCACGAGCAGAAAATACTTTCTTAAGTTTGTTTTATTCGTTCTTTAATCCTGAGCATTTCTTGTATTATATCTGTGAGTTCGAACATATTTGATAAAATGATTTGCGACAATGTTTGGAAGTTGGCTTGTATGATGCTTGTACATGAAATTGTTAAGGTTGAGTTTGAATATGACATGTATACCATGTATACTGAGAACAAAATTGGTTTTTGATATTGTTCAGTTTGACAAGACCAGTTTTTGGCCCTTGGAGGTATATATTTAAACAAATAAAGAGCATGTTATTAATGTTGATCATGAGGTTTGGACATGAAACGTTTAATGTCATGTGTATTGTTCTTGTCTTTGCTCAGTTTGACTAGACTAGTTTTGGGCCAAAACAGGGGCCCTTGAAAGCATCCAACCAAACAAAAAACACGTTGTTAAAGTCGATCATATTATATAGGTACTTTGCCATGGTAGTTTTGATAGTTCTACTTCATTAACATATTACCATGATTATAGCTAGGCCTGTAGATCGATGGAAGTGGGGTTGTCCTGCCTCAATTATTAGTGGGCAATTTAAAAAAATACTCCCGCAACGTGTTTAACATGCATATTTAATCCTCGTCTTCCTAAGGGGGGGGGGGGTTACCACCCTACCCCCACCCCCCCTAACGGATGATCGCCGATTGCACCAAAACGCAAAACAAAGCGATCCCGGGCATTTGGGTACTTGTTTTTACATCCTTTGCGGTCATTTTGACGGGAAAAAAATCGGGGGTGCCACCTAAGGTTGGGTTATGGTAGGCCGTCAAAGTCGGCGGGTAGGGGGGTGGTTGCCACCTCGGAAAATTTTAAATCGCCATTTTGAAAAATATCTGCATGCTATTGACTTGAAACTTACAGAACAAGTTAGAATTGTTGATTCCTTCATTTATTAGCAAAAAAACCGACGAAAATCGGACATTTAGAACCTTTTATGACCATTTTTTGAAAAAGTGGCCATTTTTGCCAAAAGTCGATATTTTCGGTACGCCTCGACCGATTTTCATGATCTTGGTATCAATGGAATAAGGGGACCCTACCCTAAACTATAGTATTAAACAATATATCTTTGGGGGGTCCCAAGTTCAAAATCACAGGGGGTGGTGGTAACCACCCCCCTCAGGAAGACGTGTTACAGAAAAAGGCTTAGGAAGACGAGGGTTAAGCAACAGACAGTGGCTGCTCTTAACTTTTGCTCCATCAATTGCAGAATATATTGTACTCAGCCTCCAACGTTGTTCAAGAATCATGTCATGTACACAGTAACTTGTGCACTACTTCATATGTGTGTCTGTAACTTAGAAGCGATCTCTATAGACCCTTTTCACTCTCCCGGTCTTTCTGCATAAGTCAAAACACCATGCATCTGATATGAAGAAATACATATAAACACTTGACTATCTCGGCTACATGCAGTCAATTGAGAGTGAGTCCATTCTAGAAACGTGATCTGAATCGGGAATTATGATGATATTTTCCCCCTTCTCTTAGAACATCTTTATAGTAATGACACACAATAAACACACTCAAGAGTTATGCAAAAAATACTTCGCTTATATAGTTATTTTAATCTCAATAGTATTTTCCTTTTACCATGAGCATTATGTTAAAAAAGAAAATTCATAATTATTTGTCACTTTGTTGTGTTGTAGTCGAGGGATTAAAGCTCAGATTTAACAGAAGTGTTATTTAGTAACATAAGAAAACTAAGCATTAATATCATTTGAATATTAGAAAATATAATGTCCACTTATAAAAATGCCGAATGTTAGTTCAGATTAAAAAACCAATCCCTTTAAAAGGTATATCGCATGTTGATATTGGCGACACAAATGGTTTCCGGTGAGACTAACTATTATGATATAAAGTGAGCAAAGGAGGAGTGAAATTACATTTGTATATTGGATTTGGGCAGATTTAGTTTCTTAAAAGCAGGAAATCAACTCGTAAGGGACACTGTACGCTGAAATAATCGTGTATCGAAATACATTTACTAATCCATTAACCTCAATATGTTTTATATGAGGACACAAAGCGTGTTTTCTTTATCTGGACGGTTTCATGTTATCGAGTAAAAATAAGTTGAAAGTTGAAAACTATTTTATGTCACAATTCTTGCAAGATTTATGTCACATTTCTCACTCGCTTAGGATAACGACTGATAAAGACATGTATTACAGAAATACATTATTACATATTCCAAATCCGTTCATCTTGTCGTATTTGAAAAGAAATTGACATACTGTGAATTTGTTACAATAGTATGGATGAATAACTTTAACAAAACATACGAAGTATTGCTATTTCTTCCAATTTTAAGTCACAATCAGAAGAACCGTATGAGTCCTGCATTGCCTGAACTACGGAAAGCGATAGCGGACCCTGCCGACAATCTATGTTTTGCCGCCACCGATGTTTTGTATCCCGCCACCGAGTTTGTGCCGCTATTGACCAAAAAATATCGGGCG